>VFFE01006111.1:313640-451816 GCA_008921705.1 Burhinus oedicnemus
TTTTTTTTTTTTTTTTTGTATGGGAAGGAAGAAATATTTCAGCTTGCCTGAGCATGTAGTATATCGCTTGCGGTGAGGTCTAGCCCCTGGTGGGAAATGTAGTTGCCATATCCCCTTTTTCAAGATTACGCTTCTCAGTTTTAATTGAATATATTCACGGTGTTGCCTCTGAATAGATAGCGCTGCATGTTCTTTCTATAGCTGGCTGTATTTAACTCGGAGAGGGTGGGGTATACCAGAAGGACTTAGAATATTTCTTTTTTTTTATGCTATTTCTTTAATTGTAGATTACTCTGCCAAAGTAGTGATAAGATATTAGTGGTCATGGTGTATGGCAAAAAGTCTTTATAATCAGTACCGTGTCAGATGTATTTGAATCATACAGGTTTAGGATTGCCTTCAGTCACATAGGAGATGTGAAGGTCTGTCCCTGTGTGCGCTTGTATTGCAATATAATCCTGATGTATGTGTTTAAATGTAGCGGTATGCACTTTTGCTAGCTTGTCACAGATATGAGGGGGGGAAAAATGCTGGTATCGGGTCCAGATCCTTTTCGGCTGCTTCCACGAGCTGCCTATTACAGTTAAAAGTTTAGAAACATGCAGAAAGGTAATGTTAACTCCTTGGAAAGGAACAGACAGAAGAGTTATTTTTCCACCTCTTTTATTCTTCCATTACTATATATGCAAATGACCATTAGCCTCTCCCTGTATTATATAGAGAAGCATAATTTCTGCTGTGTATCCTACAGTAACACCCTCAGCAGAGAATCAGGTTGCATCTGTCCTCTCAGAAAGAGAGGGATACATCAGGTAGAAGGAAACAACCGAGGCGTGAGCAGGGTTCCTCTGGAAGTGCTGCCTAAGCCAGGCTACGGGATTTCAGCAGGCAGCCTTCCGAATAGGGCGGATGCACCTTACTCTTCCCCCCAGATTCACTGGAAACTTAAAATGAAATTCGCCTCTGCCTTATCCCACGCTTGAAAACCCTTGCTGTACGGCTTTCTTCTTTCTGTGTACCGAGACACTGTGTCTTGGCTTGCCTGTCCTTGGGAACGCGCACGGACATACCGGGCGCTTCACTTAAAATGGTACTGGGTGGTTGCTGCCAGCCCTGTATTAAATCAGGGTGCGAATGGACGTGTTAATAACTTGACTACCCGGTGTATTTTAAAAGCATAGATATTTATAATGTTTGTTCCTGAAATGTTTTCTGTCTCTAATAGTGTCCAAATCCAGGAGATGAAAATTAAATAATAAAAAAAATTTAGGTAAAACTTGGAGACAAAAGACTTCAAGGCAAAGCTACGCTTTATATAAAACTTTGTTTATTTTTCTCTTTTATTAGATCCAGGCTATACTTGCAGGTAGTTGACTTTTTTTAATATATGGATTGTTCCTTTTATCTTTGTGATAAAATTCCAGTGTAATACTAATATCTCTTAGACTTCAAATATAAATGCGCAGATTCTACAAAACATCTAAGTTAACTTTAAAAATGAGTACATTGGCAAATAACTTTAAAATAGAGCCATTTTTCTTGGGAAAACTTGCTGTCTGTTACTGTTGGTAATTTTGTTTGCTGAATAATACAGAACGTTTGCCTCCTCATTACAGAAGAGGTCAATAAGGCTCATAACTGACAGGTTCAAAAGAACAATAAAATACCCTGTGTTTTTAATCAGGTACTTGAGTAAATGGGTTTTATTGATATTTTGCTAACTTATAGTCTGTTTGTTAAATTCTGTTATGTATTTATACAATATTTGTATCATTCAAGCCTTTTTTTATGAAATCAGTGCGTGAAGCTATGACTGCTGTTAGTGCTTAATGATTCCTTTTTTCCTGGCTCTATAAAATAATCCCTTCAGAATTAATTGAAGACCTAAACATTAACCAGCATAAGGAGAGATCGTAGGACCGAGCTGTATGTTTGGTAGTTTACCTATTCTTTGTGAAAACGAAACCAACAAACGTGAAACCATTTTTTTTTGTTTATGGCATCAGTTGCTTATTTGGGCCTCTTTTGGATTATCAATAGCAAATTCTACATCCTAAATGCTGTTCAGCTGCGTAATATTTGGTGGTTTAATATTTAATGACTGATTATGACTGAGATTATATATAATTCTTCTTTGCCCTGGTAAGAGTGTCTCTGTGAAATGAACACAGACTATGTGGATTTTGTGGTGTTGGTGTACATTTTAGTGTACATTTCCCCCTTATTTTCCCGTAAAGGTAAAATACACACACAGATACGATCTGTAATAGGAAACAGTAATTTGAATGACTTTTATACTATGATTGTCCTCTGGATGATCAAAACATATTTTTTTTTAAGGTAGAATAATAAACAAAGCTAGAAGCAAAATTGTCCACTTAGGCAACTTCGCTGAATATAAAAATACATTGCTAGAAGTCAGGCTTCCGCATTCTTTGGGAAACAAAGGAAAGATCCTCTTTCCTTTGTTAATGGTATTTATCATCGTTAACTCATTAGTTGCTGAAGGCAGAGATGAAATGTTGGAGGGATTACAGATGATCCATTGATAAAATTCACATAGGTTCTTTGAGGAATGCCTGTGTGCTGGTATTTTGCAGATAAAATGCACACAAAAATACATAAGCTGCAGGCATTGCTCCACCTTAATGCTCCTTAAAGAACACCAAATTTTTATCCGGTGTTGAAGTATGTGTTTAATGCCTTCTAAATAAAGAACAATTGCAGGATTCCTTTTTATCTGAACTTTGGGTGCGCCCTTGTGTAAAATGGAAATGCTTTGTGAGGCATCCATGAGAAGGGAACAAAGTAGAAGGTAGTATGGGGCTGCTTTATATGACGAGCTGTGATTTGGCCTCTTCTGAAAATATATTATTGTGATTTTGTCTGAGCAGATTTAATTTTTTGAAAAGTTAACCTTTTTTAAGTGATTGTCTGCCAGGCAGGATCAACTATGGGTTGACATAGAGCAATATATAAAAATATACATAAATACACAGATCTTTTTCTTTTAAAATTATCTCCTTTTTCCTTTTTATTTACGTTTTGAAGGAAAGGATATGTCCAAAATGTGAGAAATTTTTTTTTTTTTCCTTTAGGTAGGTGTAGCACTCTTGCATCACGCATACTCTTTGCTTTTTCCAAGTCCAGTGAGTCCTCCTCTAATTGAATTTTAAAGAACGGTGTTTCAGTGGGTGCTTCACGACATTGTGTCGTGCTTACATAGGGCTTACTAACCCACAAATAATTTGCACAGTTCTTTTCTGTGTATTCCCATTAAATCATATGTATGTGTTCCTTGAACTTTCTGTTAAGGGGGGGAAAAAATTCTTCCTTCTAGTGACTCTTTAATGTTTTTGTATGAGATCTAGCAAACCTCTAACCAGGATCCTTACTGTAGCTGCTTATGATAACCTCCAGCATGTTGATGTGAGGGGAGGAGCAGAAATCTAACAGCTCACACTCCAGACACCCACGCTGATTGCAATAGAGGAAACTCTGTACAGCAGCAAAACAGAATAGTAAATATAGAGTAAGAAATCATGAGAATGTGGCAAGTTATAATTACAAAGAGGGGACCTACACTGAGCTGAATACTTCTTTCTGTGTATGACACAAGTGAGATTATTTGCAGGGGGAAAATCCTCAAATTTATGTATCGTATTTACTTTTTATAAATGAGATTATTTGCAGGGGGAAAATCCTCAAATTTATGTATCGTATTTACTTTTTATAAATGTATGTGTCTGCGTCTCCTGATTTCTGATTGACTGACCTCAAAGGGAGGGCTCGTTCTTCTCTGGATTGTGACTCTGGCTTCATGCTCTTAAGAGTCAGAACCAGGTACAGAAAGATGTAGCATTGGTGGTGAGAGCTGAAGAGCGGCAGCGATGCTCTGAGGATATAATTTTCCCCATCTTTCTCTTTTGTTCGAGTCAGATCTACACAATCATACATGTATTTCTGTGTGGCTTTGTACGTGGGGCAGAGTGGCTGTGTATGCACCTCGGAGTCTGCAGGGATTTAACGTGCAGGTACCAAGGATGTGCTGGGACATGCTTCCAGTATCCTTTTTGAGTTTCCACGTGCGGGAATTTGAATTACTTCTCCCAGGATCTTCCATCAGGGAGAAGATTATTTGGATCGCAGAAGGATATAAATTAGTTATTTATTGAATGTGCCTGGAAAGACAAGAGGCTGCATTTGTGTACAGAATGGGAGACAACTACTGATTAATTATACTATAGACCACAAGTAGCTTATAAATGTGCGCATGATAAATGTCTGTATCATATACCCTTTTCCACTTTATCTGTGGACAACCCATTCATTCGTCTCCCTCAGGACTGCTGCAAATATTCCAAACACCCATCCCTTTTAAAATAAAATAAAACCTGCCAACGTAGCGGGTTTTTTTTATTTCTCCTTGCTGAAATGGTGAATTTCCCCCTCCCCAGATCATGCCTGTTCGTTGCTCATAAGAGGTTTGAAAGCGATTGGCCTGGTGTACGCAGCCTGGCCTGAAGGAGGCGGGGGACGGGGACCCCCTCGCTGGCCGTGGGGCACGGCCGTTGCCTCTGCGGGAGGGATGAGCATTGGGCTGCCCCTGGGAAAGGGCTGGGGACGATGCTTTGGGTAGAGCCCCTCATCTCCATCCCTTTCAAGGCCTCTGCTCTTGGGGCTTTAAATGGGAGAGAGAGCACTGCCTTTTGGGGTTGAAGGAGTTAAGAAAATGTGACTTTGTACCAACTCGCCTCGCATGTCTGCATTTACTAAATTGCATTTTATTAAAAGGCAAAGTCACTTTCCTGACACTGTAGCTGCTTTGCTCTGACCTTCCCTCAAGGGCACCTGTTATCCTAAAGGTATGGCTTTCTTCCTTGAGGAAGTAACATCGTTGTCCCTCCCTCCTCCTTGTTTTATGCCCCAGCACTTAATTTCTGTGAGACTCAACGTATCTTCTTTGTGTGTTTAGACCACGAACACCGCATAGGGAGATTAAACTACTGTGCGTGACAATTATGTGTACATGAAACTCTTCATTAGCCTCCGTACTAAAGAAAGGAGAAAATAGATGTCACAGAAACATTTCTGCCCAGTTTTGCTTCTGCAGCAGAAGAGTGGGAGTGTTGAAGTACCTCTTCTGACTCCGGGGTGGCAGTGTGCGGGTTTTCAGGCAAACATCATCTCCAGCGCTAGATGAACAGGGACCGCAGCATGCAACCAGGTGGTCCTGGTTGCATGGCCAAACCAGAAGCTGGGGTAACTCTCGAGTGAAGGAGGTGTCTCCGGGCCTGACCATCTCTGTGCATCTGCATCGCTTCGTCCATGACCCTGTGTTACCTCTGAAACAAAGCAGCAAAGCCCGATCCTTCGTGAGACCATGGACCCCAGTGGAGGGCCTAGAACTGCTCAGCGCTTGGTGAGAGAGGCTTCAGGTCTTGCATTCACGTTGAATCACTGCCCAAAGCTGTTCCAAAAGGCCACCGCAGCTGGCAAGGCGACACATCACTTTCTGCTTGAACAGCAGAAGGGTTTTTCCTCAGTGTCTTGCAGGCTTCTTGCTCCATTAGCCTTGAACTTTGAACTATTTTAAATTCATAAAACATCTAGGAATATGCAGATTTTTGTATCAAAAGTCAAATCCAAGAGCCTATTAAATACTATAAGTACTCTATAATTGGCTTGATTAGGCTAATATTAACTCCAAGTGACACTTCAGTGATATCAACTGTGACAACGGAAGTGACATTTCTGAATTGCCTTATTTTTAGGGAGAATGTTGATCATGGCTTTTTCAATTGTTGCTGTGGCATAAAGCTCATAGACCAACATATTTCTGGCAAGCGTGACATGTCCCTTCTCTCTGGTTGCAGGGGTGTGGATGATCAGACTTGCTGCTGCTCGGTAGGGTTCCTGAGCTGACATGCGATGGCATTTCTGTCAACAGAAGCCCGTGGATTTTTGTTTAACCTGTTCAGAATTAAAATATTCTGAGAAGGAGTTCTTGATTAGATATCAGTAATGTTTACCAAGACAAGGAAGAAGAAGACTGCCAGTGTTAATGATAAAGTCTATGAAGCAGTGGCTTCAGGGGTCCAAGCGCATGATAGAAGAGCATCAACAGTGCAGCATCCTTTCTTTTTTCTCCTCAGCAGTGGACTACGTGTTTTCGATTCTGGTGTAGCTTTCAAAGGATAACAGTTTCAAGTACTTGGCATCTAGAGAGGGGCAGTTCTTGCCACCATCTATATCCCTGGTCCTGTGTAGTCTGCTGACTACCAGGCTGATACTAGATAGTGATCTTCCCTGCAAAGTGCTAGGCAAGCATTTGCTGAGCCCTGCTTTAGATCTTGAAGGTTGTGTTACCCTCAATAACGTAGGCACATAGTGTTCTTTGAGCTTATGTCCTGGCAGGCTTCATTCCCAGCAGTATATGAAGGCAATCTCTAAAAGTGTCCCCTAATCAAGAGCCAATGGCTGCAGGCAATCTTGACGGGAAAATCGCATAGTTTTGGTGAAACTTGTTTTCTTTTAATGATTGTTTCACCTACATTTATAATCATGTAGAAGATAGATGCAGAGTAATTCTAATCATGAAAGAGAGTTAAACAACTAACTTCTCATCTTGGTAGGTCACCGTGATTGGGGTACCACTCCCTGGAAGATTCAGTGCAGGATTTGTGGTTTGTCATGTAAGGAAGCGCAACCCGGATTGTAGCTGAGCAGATGGAGTACTGTCGTTGTCTCTTCTGATTGACTAGAAATAACCATATACGGTGTTTTATTATTCTGTTCTCTTCACCTGCTAAGTCTTAGCTTTGAAAGCCCTTGAGAATACAGGCTTGTACTTTCTTGGTCTGTTCCCTGGCCAATGGAGCCTTGGTTAGTTTGGCCAATAAATTCTGCTGTAATATATGTCGTAAGTTGGCGAGACTGCAGCCTGGGTAGGAACCTAATTAAATTGGCCTGTGCTTCCCTTTTGCTTCCCATCTTTCAACCATTGACTGGATTTTTATCCAATATCTTCTGAGTAACTTGAAGGAATGCAGGTGTCTATACAGAACCTGTACTGCAATACAATACATATCCAGCTTCTTCCAGTGTACCCAACCATTTGTGCAATAACTTAGCTTCATATCCAGATCTTAAATACATTTGCTTGCTTGATATATTTTACACAAAAAGAATATTTAAATACTAATTATTTTCCCTAGATATTCCTGCCGTATTTCCTTTCCAATAGGCTTGTCAAAACTAAGCCCATGGTAAGTCTGTCACTTCTAAGAATCAGAAGTTCTTGTCTGTCATTCCCATGATTACATGAGGCAGAATCTATAAAAGAGATATTTACTACAGATCTGGTCTAATCCAATTACTTGGGTTTGGAAATAGGGCTTTTTTGTGCTTTATGGCTTTTGTGGTCTTAAATTCTGATGTTGAACACTGCCTGTCTCATCATCCTTGCCGATGGCAGAGGAAAAATGGTTTATTCCTAATTTAATATTTTCTATGTAAACATTCCAGAGCCTCCTTATCTGTAATGCTTTAGATATGACAGGATGAAATCGCATGTGATTAACCAGGGCAGTACGTCTTCTTGCACGCCTATCCAATGACACTACCTGCGTTCATCTAATATGTTGCAGCTCTGAGGCTAATTATCCAAAAATAATAGTCAAGTTTAGTCTACTCTTATGTGATGCGGAGTCTATTTATTGTTGTTGCGTCACCTTCCAGAGACCATTTACTATGATAACTTTGTAATTTAAAAATTGTTTAATGGTTATGTTCAGGTGAAAAGGAGCAAATAACCTATTATGTGTGTCCTACTTTATTTGAAATGTTTTTCTTGCCTAATCAGTGAATTTATTTCATGTTTTAATGTAAGACTTTTCTCTACAGTTTCCACCACAAAATCGCGAGGTTATGCTGTACATGTTTATAGCAGCCTGGATTACCTCCGTCTTGGTGAATTCAGCTTTCCTTTCAGCTTGATAAATGCTGATTGCTGTGAGGCTTGGAAGGATTGTTGTTACCTGCTAATGCCTGGAAATTTGTTTGCTATCCTGTAGTTCAATGCAAGAAGAACCAAAAATAGGAAGTTTTTAGCATGGTTTAACGTTGTAGTGTATCAGCAGCCTTTAGTTTAGTTATGTGTTGTTAGGTAGACGTGGCATGTTCATCACTTGAGCTTGAATCTTACAGGATTTTGTATGCAGCTTTGTTTCTGTGTGTTCCGAGCGAATGGATAACAGCAAAGTTCATGCATGGGACTGTCTGAGAGATAAGAGCACCTAGAAGCGACCACCAACCCAGCAGAAAGCTCCTGTGAATTTTGAAGAAGTTTTTTGAGTTCCTGTTTTCAGGACCGACCTATGTTTGGATAATGAAAGGCTGCTGTTGGCTGAGTGACTGACAGGTGTAAATCCCGTACTGTATGTCACTGTTATCCAATTTAAAAATCGGGTTTAAGCACTACCACCACGGATCCTGCTTCACTGTTTGTTTTTAAATATCTGTAAAAAGAAGAAAGATAGGTCTGTCTGTCTTCAAAGTGACACGAAGAAAGAGAAGGAGAAGCACGTGGATTAATGGTCACCTGAACTGGAACATCTGCTAGGTGATCAAATGAAGTGCTTTTCTGGTTATTTCCATTGATCGAGGCTCGCAAAGAGCTTTCTGTTCCAGCTGTAGGTCTGTAAAACCTCTGACCATGCAGATGATCTCCATAACTATCTGATCAGTTGCCCTGGTTTTGCTTATATCTGAGAAAATCCTGTAGGAAATAGCAGTAGAACTGGGCTCTGTGGTCATGCCCTAATACTTCACTTGCCGAATAATGCAAACCCTTAATTACAAACTCAGCCACATTAAAAAAAATTGTTGGAGGCTAACATTTGTGCATGAATTAAATGTGTGATGCATTTGTTGTGGAGGCATGAGGTTGTAATTAGGGTTTTATATGATATTGTAAAAGGAGATTAATGTATAGCGTATTTCCTTATCAGCAGGAAGCAGGAACCAGTTCCCTGTGACAGCACAGAGCCGGTCGCCATCCCTGGACATGTCCCGTGCAGGCCCTTGCATGGGCTTGAGGAGCCCATCTAAAGGGTTTCCACTAAATAAAGTTTAAAACTACAGGAGAGGCAGGGGTTGGTAACATAGGAGCTGGGAGTACTTTTTGGGCTCTATTCCAGGATTTCCTAATTCGTTAAAGTGGCAAAGTGCCCCCTGTCTGACCATGACACAGTCCCTGGGTACTTCAACAGGGCTGAGTGGGGATACCTGGCGCCCCTTCAGAGAGGACCCCAGGGCTGCTGTTGGTAGCCCTGTTCTCCAGGCTGCGAGTCAGCGATGAGGGGTAGCCCCACTGGCGGGAGCGGCAGGGTGGTCCAGCTGGCTCTTGGGCCGGTTGCATTGTAAGCGGGGGCACGCGGCACCACTTGTGTTAAACATCAGGGAGCTGCATGGGGGCATGACTGGGCGACTTCTAGTAAAGTCCATCTGTCTTTTTCTTCAGGGATCTGCTGTGGTTCCCAAGCTTTGCTGCTCTGCAGAGCTCACACACAGAAATTCCTGTTTCAGCCCCAACCCATTGCAGGCTAGTTTTTCAAAGCAATTTGCTCATACCAGCCGTCTCCCCCTTCCCACGCCTACGCGAAAGTCATTTATTGTTTTCTTCTTGCTGCCTTCTCCCAGCTTCTCCCTATATGAACTGAGCCACGCAGCAAAGGTGGTTATGAAACCTCTTGGATACAGGCAGGGTTGATGTTTTCTACATCTGACCTCTATTGAGTCAAAATGATATTTTTAACTTCATCTCTAAGTCTTGCTTTATATGTCCAACACAATGGATGGGACGGGCCCAGCCCTCTGTACGCACTCTCTGCTATTCTTTCTCTCCCTAGACAGGAAGCCCCCATTTCCCCATCTTGTTGACATAATTTCAGGATTCTTTAAAGCCACCCACGTGCGTATGTAAGTGGTTTGCGGAGCCGTGCATAATGTGGTCACTTGAATGCTTCTGGAATGCATAGGTGTCGTGTGAAGATAATGATCCATATAAATGCATTTCCTAGCAAGAGACTCATCTGTAGATGGTGTGTGTGTAGGTTGCCTTAAGCGTTGGAGCTGCTTTTGGATTTTGTTCCTCTCTCCGCTTGCTCAGCTTTAGATCCCTTTTTTCAGCTTTATATTTTGTTAGCTGCGTTAGAGATATTAATTGTGCTCATGGAAAGCTGCAATTCGGTGCATATGTATCGAAAATGACTACACTCTTCATCTAGAGGAAAATTGCAGATTGTTTTCTTTAGTGATTTGAGTGGTTGGTTGCCTCTCAGTGGGAGAAGAAAGTAGGACTGTGTGTTTCATACAATTTCTACATTCCTTTTTTCTTTTATTTTGAGGAAAACTGTCATGTTTTTCACACATGGTTCATCCTGGGTCTGCAGCCTTCCAGAAAAGTTGTTGTGTTCATAAGGACTGTAGAAACAGAAAGGTATAGATTTGCAAAACTATTAATTAAAATCAGCTCCAAAATACATTTTTCTCTATTTTTTTTTTTTTCCTCAGTGAGACAACTGAGATAATTGACAATTTTAGGTGTGGGTTGGTGAGGGGTGGAACTTCCTTTTCCTGTCCGTATGTATAAAAGCATGGCTTGTCTTTGATGTGCCAGAACCTCATGGTTGAGTCATCCCCGTGGCCCTCGGTCCTCTTACTCCGAGACTTTGCGTCACCCTTCCTCCTGCTGCACAGCCTCATCATTTCCTGCTGACGCTGTGAATCATGCCCTTTGGATGCCTGAAGCTGGAGAGCAATTTGTGCAATTAGCGAGCCTAAAAAGTAATATTGCCCTCCCCATGGCCGTACGAAGACTGCAGTTGGGTGTCATGAGTCAGGTCTTGGATTGGAAAGGAAACAGATCTTTGCTTAATGGGGAGCGTGGATACCACCAGCATGGTCTTTTTAGGGCACCTTAGGCTGATCTCACATTAACTGTCAATCTCAAACACATTTACAGTGTTTTCTCCTGCTAGTCTCCATACTGAATTTCTGGGAGGCCTGTCTTGACTTGTGCCTTTAACCCTGTTTATTCACAAGGGCTGAAAGTTACCACTGCATCTGTCTGCATCTTGGGTATTGAATGAAAACACGTTAGCCAAAAGGCATGCTCCTCGTTCTTTAGATGTCATAGTCTGAAACTGCTTCGTTTGAAGGATATTGCAAAAAATCCCCCAAATTAGACCAGGTCTTGATTGGGAAATCCATACCTTCTGTGACCTCATTTCAACAGGAGAGTTCAATGACTTCTTATTTGGATGCTCTAAGAAAAATCTCACTATAGACATGTGGACTGGAGAATAGGGTAAGATTTAAAATAATCTCAAGGAGATATTTTCTCAGTTAAAAACAAAAGAAAACAAGTTCTAATTTTTGATCCATGTAATCTTGCCTTCAGTTTGGAGCAACGTAACCTATGAAACTAAGACTATTGGTCACAAATTAATGCTTTCATAAATGTTTAAATAAAAAAAACCCAACCACTATTAGCATAAATAGGCTCAGAAATGTGAACAATAACTCAGTTTAGAAAACCACATTAACATTATTAATCAAAATACTGAAGACAGACTGCTGACAGCACTGATCCGTGTGCAGCATATTAGTGAAACAAGGAATAAGGCTTGTACCCTGAGATCGTCTTTATACTGCAAAGCCTGGATGTATCCATCATGTCACTAAATGTCATTTATAATCCATTGTAGAATAAACTCCTGAGTTAACATTTTTGTACTACAAGCTGCCAGAAAAACCAAGGAAGTTTTTTCATGCTGTTCATGATTTCAAAACATTCCTAATTTGGGAGAAACATAAAAATATTGATAGAGCATCCCTATCAGAGTCTATGAATGAAGAGGGTGCACCCCAAGAGAGTCTCTGCTACACAGCAGGTTGTTGGGTTTTCAGGAGAGTAGACGGATAAGCTTTTCTCATAGCCAGATAGCCACAAAGGCATTCTTCCTGGGGCCAAAGTGACGTTGGCGTGAAATCAGTTTGTAAATCACATTGTGCATCACAACGCTACTTCTAATTATTATATGTATTCCAGCTTCTCCAGAGACTCCAAATACTGCCTTACCTAGTCAAGCAAGACCTTTTTTTAATGATTCAGCATGTTCACATGTGTAAAAGGAAAGCTGTGACAGGGTTTTGTGGCTCCAGAGCAGGTGTTTTTTCCTCTACTGGTTGACCCTGGAACATTGAGCTGGTGAAATACCTGACCTTTCCCGCCTGGCAAACCCTGGCTGCATTTGTTCCGCTGCTGCAACATTGGACTTTTAGCTTCTTGGAAATAAATGTAGCGCTGGAAAAAGGTGCCTGTCAGAGAAGAGTGGCAGGATTGTGGTATCTTCCTCTGCCAAGGGGACAGGGAAGCCATGCCAGTTTCTTCTAGTCTGTCATGCTCTGAAGAGACTGGAGGGACAAGGATTTCATCTCGAAACAAGCAGTCTTTGGCTTGTCTGCCCAAGTTGCCAGCGGTTTTAGGGGCAGGGGCAGCCGTTCCCTGCAAGAGCAGTAATCGTCCTGCTGCGTACGATGAGCCACCAAACAGCTGCCGTGAACCGGTGACTTTTGGTTTCTAGCAAAGTGCAAGAATTGTACCTTGCTAGGTGAAAGATGCTAAGTTGTCATCACGCTTTTTTCTTTCCCAGTTCTGTAGGACGTTTCTTAATGCAATCTGTGTGAAAAGCGATAGCTATTTGTCTTCCGTCTTGTCCCAATATATTTATTATACCGTACCATGCTATATTTGTGTCATCAAACGTGCTCCTAATTTTCATTTTGGTCTGTAGATTCATAAAAGAATCCTGTCTCCTTTTGGATTTGTTGCTAATTCCTTTAGTGAGCGAGTAAGACCAGAGAACTTATGGTAAATTTTGTTATCAATGAATGTTTGAAGGAAAAGTTAAAAGACTTGCCTTCAGAACACTTTTGAGACCCCTGTAAGAGACGCGGTAATTTGTTCAGCTGTACAGAAACGTTACTCAAATTATTGACATGTCATAAAGTACTTCAGTGAAGGATTCCTACCTGATTTCATCACATCCACAGCAGTTTCCATGTGTCGCTTGCAAAAGGACAAGCCCCAAAGTTAAGCAAAGTGTACAGGGAGAGGTGTGTTTGCGAGTTCTGGCACCGGTATCGATGCTGGCACTTGATACTTGTGTTTGGCCGTGTAGTTTAGCCCTTGCGGCGGCAGTGGACTTCCACAAACCAGAGGTGGGGAACGAACGGGATCTCGCAGTGATTTGCTCACCTGAGCAGGCAAAGACGTGCAGGCACAAAAAGGCTTGTGCACTGGGCAGTTTTTGCATTGCAGCCAGAATATCTTCACAGGTTCAATTTTTATACAGTAACTAAGGAAACGGATCTTTTTCTTGAAGCAGATTTGGAGTCTGTGTCTGCTCTGGTTGAAGTTGGTAGGAATTTTTCAGTTGACCTTGGGGCTGCGTCAGAAGAGATGAATGTGATGCAAAAGAGTGCTTGGATTTACAGGGGAAAACCCCTGAAATTATCATGACCCCTTTTGACGTAATGTTAAACCACAAGCAATATTTTCTGTCAATTTTTAGCATGGGGGAAGAAATCCACAACAGTGTGAAGGTTAGCTAAAAATATGCTGCTTGGCTTTTTTGTCATGTGTGTTAAGGTCCTCTAAGGTTTTTTTAAACAGTATTAAATTTGGGTTGAAATACTACTTTGCAATAGGACAGATATTTGAAAATGTGTTTTCACTTTACTTATGTGCTGCTGAGCTAGGATGCAATGTCCCCTTTTACAGCTGGCTTCATCAATGTCACTTAGATCAGCACCTAGGCGTGTGGCCCCCATATTACCTAGCCATGACGTCATTTTCAGTTGCAAAAGAAATACAGAATCTGAAATGGAGGAGGAGGTGGAAGGGACTGCAGGCTCTAGTCTATAATTGGGAATCGAATCTTTACTTTTATTTAAAAATGTCTTAGCAGAAGCTTTGTTGTTCATCTTTCCATATAAGTGGGTATATTCTCATTGTCTGCTGTTAAGAGGAATATTTTTAACAGCTGTGGAAAGGTCCTTGGGGTACATGTGTGTAATAATAATTTTTTACTTTTAAAGGAAATCATCTGTAAATCCCATTAGTTATCACTTTTCAATTTTCATCTTTCTAAGCATGATTTAACTTCAAGTGTTGCAGTTCTTAAATCTAATTAAAGAATTGCCTTTAGTTCCCATCAGAAAGTCGACCTACTGTAGATTGTTTGATTGAACGTTGGAGATGAACAAATTAAAGCCCATACCCATTCTGGCATGAAAGAGCTAAGGGGATGTTCCTTGGGTGCAGAGCAGAGCTGAACGGTGCTGTCCCCCCCGCGGGAGGTGCGGACCTCATCTTGTGCCAGCGGGGGCTATAGGAGGACCTGGTGGGACTGGCAGTGGGGTGGATGGAGGAGGCACATTTCCATCCAGTGTTGCTTTCCTGATGCCTTCCTGGGAGGTGATCCCTGCAGAGGGGAGAAGGGTGTGAAAGCAGCCTTAACTCTGCCCCTTGGGCCAGGGTGCCGGTGGGCAGCGGTGGTCCCTCTCCCCATCAGCATGGTGTGTGGCCTCCCCCTCCCCCTGCTGCTGCAGCCCCGCTTTGTGCTCTGCAATATCCGATAGCAGCATCCATGGAAACCGCCGCTGACGGTGGCTTGCAAAAGAATTTGTTAATTAAAAGATGTTTAAAATTATAATAAAGTCGCTATCTTAAATCCAACAGGGATATTGCAAATGGTATCCCACTCTGCCATCACTCTCCAAAGCTGAAATGCAGCTGGAGATGAAGTGCCCCTTTGCACCCCGTTCTCATCGTCTGTTATCTTAGCACGCATATATTAGTATTAAAATTTCTGTAGCTGCAGAGGTGAGGGCTTAACCCAACCTTGCAACTACCCATAAACTCTGTTATCTGTCCCCCAGTTTAGCATGGGGCGGAGCAGGGCAGGGTTTGTCCCAGGCCTTGGTGGAGGAGCCTCTGGAGTGGAGCCATTCCCAAGAGCAAAGAGAAGATAAAAGGGGGCGAGCAAGAAGGGAACGAAACTCGGTAGCCTGGAAAACAGAGCAGAATCACTGCAAAATGAACGTGAGAGCAAAGATCAGACTAACTTCTCACAGACTGAAGGGAAATAAAAAGCTAAAATCTCATTAGAAACTTGTGGGTGATTGAGCTGAGGAAGCGCTATGTGTGCTAAACCTGGCCGGGGAGGGAGGGGGGGTCTCACGGGAAGTAACCGAAATTGTCTTTGAGTTTGAGGGCTGGATCTGGGCTATGTGGGAAACTGAGCATCCTTTGCTGCCTTTGCATGCAGGAATCACACAGTGCAGGAGGGCTGCGAACCTGAGAAGTCAGCAGTCTTTGCTAAAACCAGCTCCAAGTGTCACTTAACAGGCACCTAGGCGTTCTTCTTTAAGAGAAGATGATGTTCTCTCTGCATGGAACAAAAGCAGGGAAAAGTAGAAGCTGATAAGGGACACTCTTTGGAGTAGAAGATGCAGTTTTAATGTCAGCCTCTGGCTGAATACTTCCCTAGGGTAACTAACGGTGGCAGCCGTAAGGTTACGGGAGAGTCTGGGAGTAGATGGGCAGAAGTATCGGCAAGGCAGCGCTTCCCCAGGAGCTAGCTTCCAGCAGGGTCCATGAGTTTGCGAGTCTCCATGTTAACTCTGAGGAAAGGGTATTTGGCGTTCCTATGGACAAACAGGCAGATGAGTTCAACCCCTGCTGTTTCAAGACACTAACGTTTTTTGGCAGTTTTCCATCAATGAATAGGCTGTGAGTAGTTCTTGCTAGCGTGAAGTAGCCGTGGTAGCCGATATTCAGACTTGAGAGATTAAATGTGTGGCATGCAGAATAGGGAGAATTAATTTGTTGGTGTTTTCTGCTCAGCAAAAAAGGACAAACAACCTGGACATTGAAAATGCCCTTTTTGTTCTTACATTAGTTTCCCATATAAAAGAGTGTAAAACAAAGGATGTATCTAAATTTTTCCAAGGAAAATGTTAACTTATTGTAAGGTAAAAAATTCTCAAATTCTTACCCTGTTATTTTGTTCTAATTCTTATCACAAATTGATCTTTTCTCCCAGCAGAAATAATTGGTTCTGGCCAATAACAAATCCTCATCTCAATTTCATTGGCTTGTATCTCGGGCAACGCAAGAGACATTCTGTAATGGCTCAAAATATCCCTACTGGATAATGTAAGTAGACCATCAAATTAATGCAATGAAACTTTTTAACCTTTCAAAGTTAAAACCCAAGGATTTGAACACTGCCCACAAACAGAACTAAACATGCTCAGATCTTTTTACTGTATGTAATTTTTGCATGTTAACATAAGCTTAAATGAAAATGCAGTTATCTCTATTGGTTATTTCTGTTTAACTAGTGTCGCCAAGTAATTAGTTTTACGGTTAAAGTGAATGTATTAAAATGAAGAACCACATCCCAGCAACATACCTTCAGTGAAACAATATTATCCATCTGTGTGTTGGGGATTCAAACCTGTCAATTCACAATTTGTTTCCTAGCCTCCAGGAGGAACAAAACCGAACTGTACAGGGAAAGAAAAAGAGCAGAAATTGGCCTGTCTTGCTGAGTAAAGTGATGGATAAAGACTAATTCTCTGTGAACAGCGCAACTTATTTTACTGCAGAATGAAACAATGTGCTCAGAAAACGGTTGCTTTCTTTCTGTCTCCCTGTTTTTTTCCACATTTAACACCTACCGGTGCCACTCACAAGGGCACTGATGGCAGCTGGAAGTTGCATTAAGAGGAAGGAAAGCGTTTCAAGCTGACTCATTTCAGTAAGCGAATAAAATCCCCGAATCCTTTGACAACGGCACATAGAAAGCGTGTGTTTGTGTTTCTCCTTTGCTAGCAATGTGAAGTAGGGGCTACAAGGATTTTTTCGCACCCTTTCCCCCCCTCTCTGTTATGTGACGGGGCTGGTGAGTGGGGGAAGGCGGCAGGGCGCTCCACAACAATGCCCACTGCTTACTGCAGGTGCGGGAGCCTCTTCTCTTCTTCCCTATAAAAATGAAGCTCTCGATCAATAACAAAATATTCTCCAAAAGTGTAAAAACGATGCATTCGTATCAGGTGCAAGCATATGTTGATTTAACCTGATTTTATCAAACTAAACAGAGGTTTTGATTACTTCTTCTAGTATTTCACGTTATTCAAGTCTCATCCAACAATGCCATTTCAGGTATGAGATATGGCAGAGGACTATTTTGCTACAGGCTCACACCAGAGGAGACTCCCTCAAGCATGGTGGCCTGAAGAGGGGTTTGCTTTCCAAATTCACTGTAAAAGTCAGATGCCAGTCAGAAGGAAAAAACAAACAAACAAACAAACAAAAACAAAAAAAAATCTTTTTTGCCAGCCATCAAGGTTGTGTTTCAGGAAGAGCCATCCTTACCACTCCACAGAGCTTCTGCCTCAAGCAGAGACCAAATAGTGTAGATCTCTCATTTTCTGTTTCCTGGGAAGATGCTGAGCTGTTCAGAGGGGAGCGGTCGCTTTGTTGTGAATGTTGCCTGGGTTGTTTCAAGTCATTGAAGTCAGGTTTGGGGGCCGGGCTGCTCGTTTGTCTCCCAGCTGTGCTTGCCATGGCCACTAAGGATGGAGCGAGAGGCCAATGTGAAAGGTGGAGTTAAGCACTCCTTCGGAGCAGTCGCTGCGGGCAAGGTGGCCCTACCACGGTCTTCCTGCAGCCATCAGTACTTGGCTTTCACTGGGGACCGTGCTGTCATGCAGGGTGAAGTTCCACGGGGCAAGTGAAAAGGGTGACATTTAGGCAGCGACAAAATCCCTGCCTGAGCAGGGGACGACTCCTAAGGGGTGTCTCTTCCGTAGTCTGAAAGTTCGAAAGTGTCACAAGCTAGACACAAGTTGACGGTGACATACCGTCGCAAGAAGATGACTTGCTGGATATGAACAGCGTCGCACGTACGATGCCTTAATTAATCCTTTTGAGGTAGCTGGTACCGAGAAGGGCTCAGCTGGAGTATTTGTGTGTCCACTTCGGGGCACAGGACTTCAAGAAAGAGAGAAGGGAGGGCAAAGGTTAACAACATGAACGATGAGGAATTTAGAAAATAGGATGTAGGACAGCAAGTTGAAATAACGCAAGCTGTCACCGGGTCTCTTGGCTAGGCTGTGTGACCCTGGGAGGTGTAAAAGCCCTGCTGCAGGGAGGGGAGCAGCCTGTGACCTGTCTGCTGTGAGTTGGATCGAGAGCAGTTAAGTTGCAGCGAGGAAAATGTAGGTTAGATTTTAAGAAAAAACCCCACTTTGCAACAGAGAAGAGAGAAGCAGCAGAGTCTGCTTGCGGCGGTCCTGGGGTCTCCAGCACCGGGGGGTGTTCGAGGAGAGCTGGATAAATGCTGGTCAGGAGGGGTCTGGGTCACTGGTGCTGCCGACAGGAGATGGGGTGGGGGGCTCCCCACGGTCTCTTTGAGCCATGTGGTTCCCTCATTCTTTATGATAGTTAATATTTGAAAACTATCACTGCAGATATGAAAAGTGGGAACATGCCTATGTCTGGCAGCTGACGGGGACAGTGCGCAGGTGGGGACAGAGGTGGGCGATGCGGGAAGGCAGCTCTCCGAACCTGCTATTGCAGATTGCTATGTTCGCGGGTGGCTCTGCTTCTCTTGAAGATACCCTCTTCTTTGTATGTTAATAATTTCTCAAATTTTTCCAGCACTTTCGATTATGAGATTTGAACTGTTGGCTAAGTAGTATTTTTGTATCTGATGTACGCGGCATAGAAATAGTATCGGCGCATCTTCCAGCCTGGATTCTACATGGCCTCGTTGGGGTCTTTTTGTCATGTGTCAGGTCACTAACATCACTTCACTAGGGTTTTATAATTGCATTTAATATGTCACTTACTATGCACGCCTCATCTGATTTCTATAGTAATAATGAGATAATTTATCTTTGCTGGGTTGCACAGTCAGTTGTGTGTTGATAACGCATTTAATTTTACCGAGTTACAAAATCTTGGCTGATTTTAGAGGAGGGTCAGAGCCAAGATAATTTTGTATTTTAAAATACTTATCAACTCCAAACCCTTAATGTTAGCTTTCTCATTGTCTTTTCAGCTAGGACAACTCCATCCTGAATTTTATTCAGAGAATTCATAAAACTTCTGTCATTTAACTGATAAACACAATGAAAAATTCTGCGCTAATATTTATTAGCTGTTCAGGGCTCATTTTGGGGAGGGGGAAGGGGAGGGAGACAGAGCCAGCTTTCCAGTATCAGAGCTATCAAAACAGCAAGCCTTCCTACCTTGCAGCAATAAAAGCACAGTGAATAAATGGGGGGGGCGGAATATCTTCTGTGACTTCTCTTTCTCTTTTTTTCTTTTTTTCTTTTTTTTTTAATTTGACAGGAATCTCTGGAGCTGCGTTCTGTCATTTTTAGCCTGAACAAGGGATGTCACTTGTAGGAATAGTTTTAGTTTTTAGCCACTTTTTCAAGTACTGTGTTTCGCTCCTGTACAACAGTTTGCTTGTGAAGTTAATTGCTCTTTTATTTTACAGTGACCTTGACTGTGTTTCGTATCTGCAGAAAAACGACATTTGGGTTTTCTAATTTAGAAGCACAAAAGAGGTTGAAAGAGGCAGCGTTGGTACCTGATTCGCATGCCGAAAAAAGGTGCTTGTGTTAAATTATAGGCTGCTGAAGCTGGGACCAAAGATAACATTATTAGACTTTTGCAATAAATATGATTAATGGGGCAACAGGGCTATCATTTGGGCTACCTCCTGTGTATAAACCTTATTTATTTTCACGAGCGGGATTTCATCATTTAAATCAAATATGTGTATGCATGTATTTTTTTTAATCTCTCGTTCTCCTCTTATGTGGAGGTTGAAAATGTTTCCTGTCTAAAAACGTTCGTGTTTTCTGAAGTCCACCTCGGCAGAATGTTTAGAAAAGGAGGAACCTCCCCTCGTGTATCACCTCTTCCTCTGGTTAAGCTCTATGAGGCTTGGGAGAATACAGCTTATTCTTCATAATGGAAAAAATTCGCCTGAGATGTAAAAAGAGTAGTCAATTAGAGAGAGCTGCCATTTTTTTAAGGCTATGAAAAGGTACGATAAAAATGAGCGCTCTGGCTCGTGCTGAGCTCGCTGGGAACAGCTTCAGGATTCCTTCTGAAAACCTTGTCCAAACAAATCATCATTTAAATACAGAATTGTTGCTTTACCAAAGCCTCAGTCTTGCAAGATCTTTCACGTCTGTGCTTGAGATGGATGTATTGTCGTGCGGAAGCCTACAATACATCTGTCACCAGTCTTTTAACCTCTGGTACCAGGGGAATCAAAGCATAGGGCAGCATTCAGCGTGTGCTCACTCGTGTTTCGCCATAGCTCAGGTTTTGTCAAGCCGGTAAAGAAATTTGGAGTCCAGCAACAATGCTTTCCCCTGCTTTGCCTCTCCAAGTATACATACAGATTTTATAAATTTCCCACTATTTTTAAGACTGAGATAAAGGAAAAAAATATCCTTTCACAAAACGAAGAGGTTTTTTTAACCTTGTAAAAGCACAGATGTGGTAGACACTGGGTGGACAGTGGCATCAGCGTGATGGATTCACATGGTTCCTGTGCCTCCCATGGGGTCAGCAGAAGCGTGCATTATTCTGACACACTGTTTGGGGGGGAGGGGGGGTGAAATATTTCAGAGCCTTAAATCATCTTTTGGGAGCCAAGATCAGAAAACATTACTCTAGCAGCTGAGCTGGACCTACCAGCTTTTTTCCCCCCTTGAAACACTGCCGTGCGCTTTGTTCTCCCCTTCCTTGCCTTGACTTCAGCCTGCGGCACAGAGCGCTGTGACTTCGTTCTTTATGTCTGGTTTTGCACCAGCCTCCATCATATTTGTGTGTTGAAAATCAGTGTGTCTGTCAGCTCTCCTCTGGGAAATGGCTGATTTCTTTGTTTTGGCAAACCAAAATAAAAGCTGAAAACGGAATAAGCACATTTTTTGAATACCAGTATGACCTGATATGCTGAGAGTTTTTGTTTAGGCTTATGTCTCTGACCAAGATGTTAATCACCATCTCAGAAGCTGAAAATTCGTTAAAACGGCAAAAAAGAGAGATTTGGCCCATCTGAAAGCTGAAATATTAATATTTTTTCTCTGAGGGCCTGGAAAACCCTTAACCATTAGCAAGATAAAATATTTTGAAAAGCATCCTAATATTTAACCAAATGACCAAAAGCATTTAGGGTACTCTTCCTGTTGGTGAAAAAAATACCTTTTAAGCCTGTGGATCTGAAATATTTTCCGCTTTCACCACCTGGAGGTGGGAATCAAGTGTGGCCTGAGTTCTAGCAACAGCATGAGATGAAACAAGGTGACCATCCTGCTTGCGATCCCTCTCCAAACTGCCGTAACCGCTGCGTTTGGGAGTCGGGGATTCACGGGGAGCGGGGTCAAAGGCTGTTGCTCTGGGACAATGTGCGATGTATTCTTCATGTTTGTAAAACTCATTGGGGTTTTACTAAAATGGCTTTGGTCCGGGATTTAGGTTGGCGCCCAGTGCCATGTCAGCAAAGCTGTGTTTGCTTACCAAACAGGTTTTTGCTGAGGTGGTACATCGGCTTTAAAACCCTAAATGTCAGTCCCTTTTCCAGCCCTTCTTGTGCAGAGACTAAAATAGGAAGTGCAGCTTCCCCAGCGCATCGTCTCATCTGTCATCCGAGGGTGGATAAAATATGATTTGAAGGCACGGGCTCCCGCTTAGTACGCCTGTTTGAAGTTGGTTTCCGTGCTGCAAAGCTGGCTGCCCTCCCTCCGGCTAAAATCCGGTGCCTGTTCGGGAATTGTGTTTGTAAAACCAGTTTTAATCTCCGCGCAGCGTGTTAAACTGATGTCAACCTGGCAAAGGGTCTGTCCCAAGAAGCACAGTGGATTGTGATCTGTTCTGTAGTGAGTGCTGCCCTGTAGGCTCTCGCTTTTTAAGGGGAAAATGCTGAATTTAAACAAGAAGCAGGAACAGCTTGGCTTTTTGATCCCTATGCTGAAACACATCCTCATTTGAGGATCAAGGCAACTCTGGAAATTCCTACATCTTGAGCTGTTAAATGATGTAAAAACCTCCAAAATGAATATACATGCAGTGCAAAGGTGTTAGCTAAGTGCTGAAAGCAGCGTAACTGTTATCAGTCCATGCCAGAGCCCAAATGAATAAATCCAGCCCCAGGAGCTTTCCTGGCGGGTCTGAGCTGGCTGAGGAGCAGAGCTTGCTGTGACCGTGCCGCTCGCCCGCCCAGGTCTAGCAGAGCTGGGGCTTGGGCGTTTGCACCACGGGTCTTTGCTCGGTTGAGTCGGGTGCTCTGATTTACATCTGCTATTTGAAGGGACTGTCTGTGGGGAAACCCTTTGGAGAAACACCAGGGTTGGGTCACATCTATTTCTACTCTCTGCTGTCTCGGTTAAAGTGGCTTGCGGCTGATGGATGTGATGCTTAATGGCAGTGGTGGCTGCATACGTATTTCCCAGGATGTCACTAGAAGGGGGAAAAGAAATCTAAAATGTAGTCCTGTGTCTTCAAAAGAATGTGGCCTCCATGCTTGTTACTGTCACAAACGTGCCTTTGGATGGGAAACCTGCCGGGTATTTCTAATTCCAGGTACTAACATAGTCCTGTACCAGTAATGTAAAAAAAGGCTCAGATAACTCTCTGTAGATAGCATCTATATATTTTCTTCCCTTTTTTTTTTTTTTAAAGAAGTGAAATATTTTTATTAAACATCTTTATGTTTCCTCATATTAACTGAGTGAGTAGGTATTTGCATCTGGCTGGTCTGTGGCCAGTTTAAGAAGTGTCATCACATAAAGAATTTATCTGGGAACCACATTTAGCTCTCGAGTGTATAAATATAGAAGAACGCAGGAATTTCCTGAAAACTGGTGCATGATAAAATTAAGGAAGAACGGGAGGAAGTTCAATTTAATTTCTGGCAGGTCAAGGTATAGAAATACTTGTATGTGTCTTGCTTTGTAGCATCAAAGACACACAAACATTTTTTCCTTATCTAGGATCCCTGTCAAATTATCAGCTTGGGAAATGAGATGTGCATTGAATTTTGACACCAGTGACAGCCTGAGGAAGGGATGGGTATGATTTTGGTACCAGGTGACATGGCTGTACCGTAGTTTAGCAGCTGGCTTAGTGATCTCCAGGGTAAGAATTTCTTCCACTTCATTGCCAGCATCCTCTTCTGAGGAAATCGGTGCCGACTTTTGCAGATAGCTTTGTCCTTTCTCCAATAGACCGCACTCTTAATAATCAAAACGAGTTGCAGGCATTCCATTAATTGTCCAGATAATTAGCTTTAGGCAATCTGGCATTTCATCTTTGTCTCTGACTTAATCTCAGCTAGTTTTTGTTCAGTCACTGGCATGTGTAATTCCTCATCTATTTTGACATTTCTCTGTCGCATTAGCATTTGTCATATTTCAATTCCTCTCGACTCGAACAAGCTTTAATCAATCGTATTGGTTTGCAACTTACTCATGCTACATAAAACGCATACAGTTGTAACTTTTTGGGTCTGCCGATTTGATAAATGTGTGTTTTCTGTTCCTAACGCGCGCTCGCTGTCTTGCCTGGCTTGCCTTGTATTTCTCATACTGCCTCCACGTAGGTTCTTTAAAAACTCCTGTAAGAATTCTCCTTCCCTGCGTGTGTATGTGGCGTTTTAAACCTAACTTTGTTTTTATTCATCCCTAGAACGATGCCAGATGGTGAGACGCAAGGATGTGCGATAGGGCTGCGTGTGTGCACGCCCGTGTGCACACACACGCGTTTTATCTCTGTGTGCGTGAACGCACAGGGCAATTCAGTGCGATGGGAAGTTTTATTAGATAATAAAGCTGCATTTTAAGTTATGCAGGTCACTTCAAGTGAGGACTGAAAAAAGGATGTATTTAGCTCTATGCTGTATACGGCTTTATAGAAAAGCTGTTCAGAAAGCCCTGCTATTACTGATTAGGAGCACTTATATTACCTTTCCCCAGAAGTTGGATGGCTTCTGCTGCTGGGTCCAGATGGAAAAGGAGAAGCTGCTGCTCTGTGTTCATTTGGAAAACTGTGACCCCCCCGGTTAGTTATATTGGTCCCAAAGTGCTAGTCCAAAACACTGCACGGGCATCAGGGGCAAGCCCTTAAATCTGTCACTGGTTCCCTGGGTGTTGCACACATTGCATCTGAAACTAGTAACGAGGTGGAAAGATTTGGCAGTAAAAAGAGGGAAACATCTTTCTGCTAAGTAGAAATTTTATTTTTCTTTTAATTAGGTTTGAAAAACAACTTTCTGCTAAGTAGATTTTTTTTTTTTTTTTTAGATTAGGTTTGAAACTGCTGAGAAATTCAGAATATTAGAGCAAGATCTGGTGGAGAGGCATTGCGCGTGCAGAGGAAAACCGAAGCGCGTTACTTATTTGAAAATTGGGGGGAAGGTATATACAACATTTATGCATTCGTGTCTGTGCTATATAGCAGAAAGAAAAAATGCTCTTTAAATAGTTCATTCACTCAGTTGTTCTGTGCTTTACTGGATTTCCTATCCTTGGTTCGCTTTCAAAGAGGAAACACTGGCTTCTTTTTTTTTTTTTCTTAAGGACAGGAGCACTCAGGCAGAGACAACTTTATCAAGTTACAAGTGCTTTGAAGTAGTGCAGCAGCCGCTGTCCTTAGGACTCTTCTAACCAAGAGGTGCCCATCGGGGTGGAAGCACCAGCGGTGTTGCAGCTGGCATCCCAGTGCCCCGCAGCCCTCCTCCTGTGCACTTGATGATACCACCTCGTGCTGAAGCTGCCTCGGGCTTTGCAGATTAATTGATCAATGAAATCATTGCGAATGTCAAGGGTGCTACCTAATGCTCAGAAAAACCCAAGTTTTCACCTTCCTAAGGAGTCCCGAGGCTCACTGCCCGGTTGGAAGTGCTGTGCTTGGGACCTAACCAGGACCAAGCGCTGAGCATCCCCCGATGTGGCACAGGTCCTTAGAGATCATGGGGCGTTTTTCTCAGCGATATATCCGAGTCTTGTGTCCGTTTCTGTGTGGGAAACCTGCCTCATGCTGCTTGTCTTCAAGGGAAACGTCGAAGGGGCTTCAGAGCCGCTGCATTTTGGGCGTGATGTGCGAGGCTGTGGCTCGGCAGTTCACCTCCAAAGATCTCTGCCTCTCAGGAGGGCTGCCACGTGCAAACACCGATTTAGGGGAGAATAATATATAGGGCGCTGATTTTGCATGTAAAGCACAGATACATGAATGCCTAACTTCATGCACGCAAGGAGTTGTGCTTAAGTATGTTGTGGAGTTGGAACCCATAAAATCCATGACTTCATTGATGTCTAGTTGCTGTGTAAGTCCCCTAAGTGGAGTTTAAGGGCAGTTATGCCTTTTTAAAGATCCTAGTTCCCTTCAGACTGAGGGGAACAGGCTGCAGCTTGCTTGCTTGCTTTTTTATTTTTCCTTTCTTTTTTTCTTTCCAAACCTGATATGGTCTCCCTAGCCCAGGATGTAGCACGATGGCTGGATTTTTCATGTTTAGGGTTCAGTTTTTGAAACACTGTGGTAGATTAGGTATTTGTAGCTTTTAGTAGAGTTAAATTGGGTTCATACTGTAATCTGTTCCTCTTTATGTGTGATTTCCTCTTCAAATACACTGCTGTTTCATGGCAAGAGGTGCTATTTTATGTAGTCTTTTAGAGCCTAGTGCAAACTGATCAAAAGTTCCAGGCTCTAAGATTTTACCATAACTCATCTGATCCCTTTCGTAAGGACATAGATCTCTTACCCACTGGCTTATATGGGGCTTTAGTTGATTGTTTTTTTAAAAAAGCCTGTTTTTCAAGGCCAAGTTTACTCTTCTTTCGGTAGAGGGTTTTACCACCTGTGGTGCAATGGGTAAGTCTCCCTGACTAAGAGATTTTAAAGCCAGAAGGGGCTATTAAATTATTTAGTCAGCGTGACACAAGCTATAAAATGTGATTTAAAGTAGGTATTTTCTGCAGCGAATCCCCCAAGTGGAAGCAGAAGCAGTTTCAGCCCCCTTGGCTGAAAAAGCATGTCCTTTTTGGTCTGCTCCAGAGCAGCTTGGTCTCTCCTTGCGTTGACTGAAGGAAGGGAGATGGATGAGGTTGCTTGTATACTCCTTTGGTAAATACGGACAGTGTGTTTTTAATAAGGACGACTTTAAGTCGCGTGATTCCTTGTGCTTGCGGATGACTCTTTCTCAGCCTCCTCACACATTTTGCAGCCGTGGGAGGAAGTATTTGAACACAGATATCATTTGGGATTTATGGAGACTGCTCGTGTGAGTAGAGTTACTCATTGGCATTACTATTTGCCGGCGTAAGCTCATGCACTATGCTTTGCCTTTTATTGTCCCTCCGTGGATCCACTACCACCCTTTCCCCGGGATGAGCTTGCAGGGAAGAGTCCAAGCACACGGTGGGATTTGGGTTCAAGATCCAGCTCCAGCCAGGCTGTTACACCCCTGCCTTTCAACATCTGGGCTAAGAGCTTTTCTCTGATTTATTGCAGGTGTTTCTGGAGTAGGAGGTGAGCTACTGCATCTCTGCCACATGTGCTGGCTGTAGATAGGCATTTGTATTGAGATTACCTGAGAAATGGGTTAGGGAAACTTTAAAGCCGACGGAGCTAATCAGCGTCCTGCATGCCTGGTCTATCAGACACATCAGATTCACGGGAAGGACAGAAATACCGCGTGCGGGAAATAAGGGTCAGGAGTGACGGGTGGGGAGGAGGGAGAGAGACGTTTAAGACCCAGCCAGCAAGAAAATGGAAAGAGTCGGAAATGCTGCCTGTCAAAAATCAGAAGCTGATGCATGCTTATGAGGAGCCATTTTTTTTGCTTTAATATCCTCAAATTTTAGATTGTTGCTGTTTATTCTGCAGTGGTTGGGCAGAACGTAGCATGGTGAGGTCCCAGGCTGTGATTCTTTGATTGTCGTCCTTGTGATGCTCTCCTAAATTACAGTAATAAATGTAATAAATTAGAGTAATAATATATAATGCTAGATTTTTTTTCTGGGTGTGACAACAATTTGCCTTTAATCAAGAAGTTATATCCTCCTGAAATTTCATTTATAGGCTGTTTCCTAAAATTGGGAGCTTAGACTATTTCCTGTCAGTCTTAGTCTGCACTATTTCTCCTAAATTATTTAAAGGTATTAAAAATGCATAGCACATACACTGCACCAAGTTTAATGAAAGAAAAGATTGGTCCTGACTTTACGTGGAATTACGTATTAGCCATTATTTACTGTTGCACTTTATTTCATTTGGGAAACAGAATTAACTCAGATGAATACTTTCTGATGGACATTAATCAGTAATAACCCCTGTGTTATTTAATGTATTTTGTAGATCTATGCATTATGTTTCCACAGAAAGCTCATTTTCCATTCAAATTGAAATAAGCGAAGTCACCTCTTCAAATTGCAAGAATTTACCATGATAAGATCTAGTGGGTTTTTTTAAATCATGTGTCTATTTCTGTCTGCAGTCAGGCTGGAGGGAGTGAAATAAAAATTTAAGACAAATCCCTTCTCCTTTCTCTCCTCTCTCTGCCAGTCTCCTCTGCAGTATATTTATGTTTTAAGGATCTGGGGTTTCGCCTAGAAACTGTAGAAGAATGTCATCAGGAAGCTGCAACCTTCTTAAAATACCGTGAAGTTAAATGAGCCTCATGTAAATGGTTAGCTGTTGTATTAGATTTCTCTGATACTTGGCAACTTCCTTTGCCTGGAGAGTCTTAATAGGTTGTTAAATAGTAAAGCAATTCCACTGGTAATTGGACATGTATTAGCCTGGCTTGATACCGAAATAAGTTCTTGGAAGAGCATATATATATCGGTTACGGGAAGATGTAATACTTCTCTCCTGATGTCACCTACGCACATAGAGGCAAAAGCTGGCAATGCTGGGGACTGTGGCTGAAGACCTCCTGAGTCATGGCTGAGCTCTGGGGCTGTGCATCACGGGAGGACTATTTGCACAGACAGAGGAACGCCATTTGATTTGGCTCGTGTTTCCTCTCTCTCGCCTATCAGCAAGGCTCATGGGCTGGCTGCAGTCTTCTAAATCCAGAACTTCTTCAAGAAGAGAATAGGTCATTTAAAACAACTGTTCCCAACAAGGCTGTAGTTCTGTTGCTTAGGAGAAAGGCACCATGTGAGGTTGTAGTTGTCCAGATACCTCCTTCGGGCTTGCAAGATGCTATTTGTCAAGGGATATCTTACATGAAGTTTTTCTTCAAACCTGTGAGCAGGAGTGGGACAGTCCCTTTCCCAGCCCAGTCAGTCCCTGCATCTCTCATTCAGTATCTTCTGATGGTTGCTCAACTTGAGGGCTGATCTCCTCCTCTGCTGGGGGATTCGTCTCCTGTCTCCCTGCCGTGGTATCGCCCTCTCCGGCAGCTGAAACCCTGGCATGAGAAGTGGTCTGTCTCGTGGCAAGACATCCCCAGCCAACGCTGCCGGTCTCCATCGAGAAAATCTCGGCCAAAACAAAGAGTGACCTTGTCAGTTATGCAGGGTGCAGTAATTATGCGCATTTGCATAAATGTCGCTAACATGTGCTATTGCTTCTGGATGAGCTGGTCCTCACTTAACAGTAGCACAGTACTAAGCCATTAATTATAGGAGTCAGAGGAGAGGTACAGCTGCAGATCTGCCCCGTCAGGATTTATCAGGCTCCATTTTGTAATCAATGGTCTATTTATTAAACCATCGCAAATGGTGCATGCGCCCTAGCCATGGCCGGCCACAGCTCCGCTCGGATATTTCATCTGAATCAATGGAAGCAATCATCCGCTTTACATCAGGTATCGAACCTGATCAAGTGATAAATGACTTTATTGTCTGTGTGGAGTTGACTGGAGCTGATGCCTGGAGCTGGGGGTGGCGGGGATGTGGTAAAAACACTGAATTCCTCCCTAACTGGTGCTTTTGTGCGTTTTTTTTTTTCCCCTCTCCGTCTCGCTCTAGCTTCTGCAAAGCAAATCAGAGTCTTTCTCTCTGCATGGCTGAATCTGGTGCAATGAAGCTCATGAACCAGGGCAAGAGGGAACGTGCTGGAAAGCAAAAGTGAATGGGGTTCGTTAAGTGTAAGGTGCATTAGAAGTCAGGGGGGTGACCAGAAGCGGTGGCTGCTGCGCTGGTCTTGGCCCTGACCTCTCCGGAGCAGATGTCACACACAAATGGTCCCAGTGGGCTTTGGGAATGCCATAGGGCCCTTTGGCTTTTAGAGGCTGCTGCCAAAAAAAAGAAAGCAAAGCAAACAAAAACGCATTTCAAGCAAAGCAATCCCCAAACCCTTGGAAATACCTCCTCAGCCCTTCTCACTAACGTTGACCAGGCAGGGAGTTGATGCTAAGGTGAACAGATCATAAAATTTCAAAGCACAATAGCATTATCCTTTTTATTCTTCAATTAAAAAAAAAAATCCGCACAGTATTTCTCTGCATGTTTCTGGCAGTTGATTTGTTTTGGGAGAAGGCAGGGCATTGGCTGAGGTTCATTTCTGCACACAGGATTCTGTTTTTAATGGGGACACCGTGTCCCCTTATATCCTGCTGAAACGCAGGGCTTTGGAGCTCACAAGTTTTGTGTTCTCGTAGCCTTCACTTTTCTCTTACCTGTGGCCAGAGATCTGATGAAGAAGCCAGAATTGCTCAACTCTCATCGCTCACTGCATGTAGCCCCTGTAACACAGAAGGAGACTACTCACCTAAGGACGTTTTGGTTGGAAACCCGCTCCGAGGTCATCACTCTTGCATCGTGTAGTCATTACTGTTATTGGAACAGCAGAGGCTTTTCCTTGCCCATTAATAGGTTATGGTGAATACCTTTGGCTGGGTGGCCCGAGACTGGAAAGAAACCCCATTTAGGCTACTTTTCACTAGGCCTGTTGAAGTCCATAGAGAAGAATAGTCTTGTTTTCTGCAGCGAGCTCCGAGCCCATGGATGTTCTAAGAGAGAAGTCTGACTCAGTGTGAATCCCTTGTCTTTGCGCTAGGTATAATTTCAGCCCAGACCTGCATTCTTGACAGCTAATTCACCCTCGCATGGACTGCTTTACAGGAGCTATACGATTTCCATGTTATGTGAGGTCTGTTAGTGACATAATGAGGCTTTATTGGATTAAAGGGCTTGCTGCCAGAACTAATTGTTCAAAGGAATATATAGGTTTTTATATGCCTCCAAAACTAGCCTTTATAAGATCTGCATTAATATATTTCATGCCCGTGCTAGCAGTAATTCAGGCATACCGTTCCTCCCGTATGACCAGTAAGTACAGGAAGGTAGAGGCACGTCTCCCTGTAAGACCTTGGTATCCGATGGTGTTGTACCAAAAAAAGGCTCGGGCCAGCGTATTATAAAAATGCTGTGTTAAATAAGTGCTTACAACCTGTATTTGCTGAATTACATCCGTGATACTTTGTACTCAGCCCGCTGTCCTGAACATAGAGAGTGGTAGGGAGGTCATTCTGTTTTCTCCTGGGAATAACATGATCTTTTGTCTTTTCCAAATAGTTAAGTCTGAGTAGGCTTCTGTATGGGCTGCTGGTGGTGGCGGGAGACAGCAGAAAACCAGGGCATTGAATACTCAAGTGATTCCTCACCGTGCGCTGACTTTCAGAAGTATACGCAAAACTTTAAACTAGCAAATGTAGCTGCAAAAGAGCAAATCTGCTGCAGCTCCGCCTCTGCCAGGAATGCCTTGTTCCGTGGCGTTACTGACCCTTGGTGTGGGCAGCACAAACCCGCTCCCCGACTCCCAACGCCTGGACGTGCTGCTGCCGCTCACAGCCTGCGCCGTGTGGGACCCGGGGTCATATTCCCAGCTCCGGTGCCGGCTGCCGTTTGACGTTGAGCAAGTCACTTAACATCGGTGTGGCTGTCTTCCCCCTCTCGGGGCTTATTCGGTGATGCATAGCTGTAAACTTACAATGTGGAGTGGAAACTTTCCTGAGTAGAAGCAAGGGAGAGGATTAATTTCCCACCGGAGCTCACAGTTGATGCTGCGTGATGGGGTAGCACCAGGGGGTAGGAGATAGATAGATAGATAGATAGATAGATAGATAGATAGATAGATAGATAGAAAGAGAAAGAAAGAAATATAGCCATCTGGCAGCCACAGTTCTTTCCCTGTGTTTCTCTAACACCTTCCTCGGAAGAGCTGCCCGGACCATAAGAACTCGACCTGCAGGGTGGGAGATGAGGGCAGTTACGCACCTAAGCCACACGGAGAGATAAATATTCATCTGTCATCGTGGGCAGCTGTTACACAAACTGGCTCCCAAAGGGCAGCTCTGAATAGGTACAAAGCAGCGTTTTCAAGGATTTGCGCAGATAAAGGGGAAAAAAAAGCCAAACCTGAGTGTTTAATTCTAGACATCCAAGCAGCAAGTGTCAGCATAGAAACAGAAAAGAACGAATATACCTCGTCCTAAAGACCTGCTCCTGCCTGTTAGCGGGTGGTCTGTTTGGGGGGACCGCCAGTGCAATGTGTGGGTGAAGAGGTCGGTTCCCACTGGCACAAGGCTTTTGGGGTTTATCCCTGAGAGCTGCAGCCTGAGCACACGTTTGCTCCTGCCAGGGCTGTCCCCTAGGAGTGGGTGAGGACCACTTCAGTGGCTCAGTTGATGCCAGTGGTGCCCCAGCAGTTGACGTCCACCAAGGAATCTTTCCCACAGCGACCTCTGTCATCATGATGTTAACTTTCAAAAATGTTCATAACTGAAATTCAACTTGGAGTAAGTGAGGCTGGCTGATTTATAAAAGGGAGAGCTGCTATTTTCCACTGTAAACATACATCCTAGTCATTTTTGGTGCTGTGTTATAGTGAGAAGTTATGTACAAGTTCAAGTTCCTAACTGATGACTAACACAAGGATAGCTTTTGCATGTGTGTGGTGTACTCTTTAATGTTTTCCCCTCCAGTACTACTAGTCATAAAAACTTGGTGAATATAAGAAATGTGTAAAGCTGCAGATGTGGTATCTTCTTTCCATCAACCCATTTTCTGTATAAAAGAGGTCAAATCACATTAGGTTTTTACCATAGAGATCCCAAGGCTTCAGAGCCATGTGAATCTGTTCAGTGGGAAATTAAACTAACGTGTGCTTATATTAACACACTAGAAGCTGCACTGATTTTTCATTTTCTTTGTTTTTGTTTGTTTGTTTTGCATTAGTTTAGAGAATTTAATTATCTGACCATGGTAAAAGATCATGAATGGAAAATGATTGCTCTTTTAAAAACATTTTGTCGGACAGCGAGTTACACAAAAAGTAGAGATTGTTGCTTCAGAGTTATTGTCTTGCTCCTCACTTGGGTATTAAATGCATTCAAATTTATACTAGCCAGTTCTTTGGTGTGCAATTTGTGTGCATGTTGATAGGGTTTCAAAAAGTGTTGTGTTTTTTTTTAACCCTCTGGGGACTTTTTATGTGCAAGCCAAGTGCTTCTGCACGCATGATAGAGCAATTTCTTCACTCTGGAAAGCGCTGCTAGATAGAAATACAATAGCAGAGCAAACACTGACTTCCTCGGAATTGTTACTTGTTCAAATAAGGATACCATAACAAAATCTTACATGGGGTCAGAAGTGCTTGTCTCTCTCCTGATGAGATCTCTCTCACTATTTTTTGGTAGGCTTCCAAACAGAGGGCAGAGTTTATTGAAAGTTGGTGCACGGTATAGAGAATAAGCTTATATACACTCCTGAACTGGGAAATCACTTAATTTAAACCTTAAATCTATTACTTAGGGGTTTTTTTTTATGATTTAGGGCTTGTTCCCTAGCTAGAAATAGATTGACAGTGTTTTATTTTGGTCAAAGGACTCATACTGATTTACGCTCTTGGAAAATCTGAAGCTTGATGGAGATGTTTTTGGGTTTTTTTGAAAGTTCAGCACTTCGTCTCGTAAAGGTGCATATGTACACACACACACACACACACACATACACACACACCCTTAGAAGAAGACTAGATTGTTCATACAGTGTACTATTATACAAAAGTCTATCACGAAAGCTTGAACCCAAGCTAAGCATGTATGTATATATGCAGAGCCCATTTCAAGAGCAGATTCACAACACATACTGATTTTAAGGGGATTAATAATCTATGAATAATACATATCCAAGATACATAGTGGCAGTGTGGGTTTGGAAATGGAAAAAACTTCAGCGAAAGGTGGAGGTTGTGTCCACACTGAAAATGGGCTCATTGGGGCAGATCTTCTAACAGTGCAAACCCACACGAGGTCTTTTGGCTTTGGAAAAGGAATACTGATATAAAACAATGGAGCATCTAGTTCAATCCATATAGCATACAGATCTATTACTATTGTATATAAGTAATGATTTCATACTAGCATTTTAAACTATTACTCCCTTCCTAAACCATATGCTGATTTTCTTAAAGAGAAGTCTAATTGCTCTCTTTATATGCAGCTCCAAGTCAAAAGCTTAATTTATCCCTCCAGTTGGATAATTAAATCATACGATGTTCATCTCTTGTGACTCTTCCTGTCCCAGAAATCTTAAATTCTTCTTCTCTAGCTGTCTTCCACCGAGCACAGCTCCTGACAAAGCCTTCACCTTTAATTTACTTGTGCCAGTAAGACAGCAGTTTGTCTCAATTCAGAAGCGAGGCTTCATTTTCCTTTCCTTGATTTTCACTGCGTATTTCTTTTCCTAGAAAAGAAACCCCACCTCTCCCACACGTACCTTCTTCAGGCATTACAAAACAATTTATTTTTTTTTCCCCGTGACCTGATTTTGCAAACCTGCAAGTACTCAAATCGGCAGCCTGGCTTGCATGGGTAAGGTGTGGGGAACGGCTTAACTTGAAAATCAAAAAATGCAACTCCTGTGTAGTGCAGTATGAGTATTACGGTTTCGGGCAGTTGGAGCTAGAGCTGCAAAGGTGAAGCTGCTGTACGGAAACAGATGATGATACCCTGCTGCTGGGAAGTCCCGACAGTCACTGATGCATAGCCCCCTACAGCAGCAGGCTGCAGAAGTATAGACTTGTGTTGGAAAATAAATGGAAGGTCTAGAAGAGTTCACGCTCGGTGAGGCATTTCTGCTAGAATTCCTTCCTCCTTACTTTATTTCTTTTCTTCAAAATAAGAAGTTTTGAAAGCTCAGCTGTGGATCAAGTAGACCTGAGCATGAGCAGTCCTGCTGAAGTCAGGAGGACCACGCACATGCCAAAAATGAAGACCTCCTAGTCAGCCTTGCTCAGAGATTTTGCAGGATTGCATCCCGTAAGAGGGATCTCTGAAGGGCTTTCCTGCGGTGTGCTTGTGGGGTTATAAGAGGTGATACGACAGTTAGTTTGCAAAGTGGCAATTCTGGTGTTGAAACGTTGGTTCTGGTATTATTTCTTGGGTCTAACAGCACCTATACCTTCAGTCGCGTTAACTTTGGTTGGCCATTATGCTCTCGGTGGAACTGCTGTGTTGGTGCACGTTAATGCAAGGGTTTGGTGAAGTAAGAGAAGCTGACCCTAAAAAAGCTAGCTAAGGACTGGCTTTGTGCTGTGCTTTGTGTTAGCGTACTGGCTCGCTTCTGATGTTTCACAGCGTAGCGTGTCTACTAGCAATGCTGGCTTTTCTTTACTGGAACTGCAGATCAGCATCTCATACTTTCCCCATTGATTTTTAAATGCTTCGTGTTTTCCAGTACATTTCATTCATGTCACTATTCAACATTGGTATTTAAACATCGTTTAAAATGACTACCCTGGTTTAGCGGGTGCTGAGACACTGCTCGCCCTCCTTCCCCATCTTCCCCAGCATCGACCCTGTAGGATCTTGTATCTGCTGTCTCCCTCCCACCTGACTCAGGGTGATCCCTCAAGAATTCCTGGTGGAAAAGCTGAGATGTTCCTAGAATTTAAATTAAATGTGCTTTGTACCTAAATGTACGCAAAGTGCATTTATTTTGGGTCACACAGCACTCTGTCTTGCGGTGCAGTACCTTGTTGGAAAAAGACATCGGTGCTCCTGATGGCATTTGTAGAGTTGGCTCTCACTGATAAAGCCCTGCCTGCTTTGGGCTTAAATGGGACCACAGACGTGATCGAAATTTCACTCTCCCTGCAGCTGGCCAGAGGGCAGAGGTGGGAGGTGTCACAGCTACGGATTTTTTCCCTTCCCTTTGATTTTGAAATAGCTCATTTGTCAGATTTCAGGTAACGGTCTTTGCTTGTGCAGAGGTTGCGGGTCCTTAAGTGAGCAGGTTTGAGGGCAAATGTGCTGCTGCTTAGTTTGCAGGAAGGTGGGGTCTTTTTTGTCTTGCAGTTGGGTGGCTTGGTACCTATGTAGGCATTCTTTAAGCATCACTAATGCTTCTTTAAGTGTTGTTTTATTTAAAACTTGTAGAAGAGTGATGCTTAAAGAACAGACTGTAGTTGAAAGAGGGGCTGAATTGCCTGAACTAGTTTCCAGAACAGTGCATTACATGCTGCGGGTCAGCTTTAGTATCTACAAGTAGATTTTTTTTTTTCACGTGGATGTTAGCCTTGAGACAGCAAGGAGCCACCCAGGAGGAAGCACTGTGATATCGGGGCAGCGATTTTGTCAGGGGTCTTGTGTGCATCTTGAAAGGTCTGCTCCTGAGATTACCCAGATTGCTGAAGTTGCGCAGAGATGCAGGCAAGGAATCCCTTTGAACACCGACCTTTTGCTTTTCCCTTTTTAGTGATAAAATATTCAAGGGAGCAGAAAGTGACCCATTTTGTGCACTGCCTGTCAAAGCGAGCAGAGGAAGGAGAGTACAGCGAGGGCCCAGGTGGAACCCAGTGAATGCAAATGATTTATGGAGTAGCTGCTTTAAGCATTTCCAATTACTTCTATCATCATCCAGTAGCGTCTATTTATGGGTATGAGCTTAAACACATTGCCTAGAAGAAACGGATGGCATAGGCAGCTGTGGGACTGATACACACTCCAGCATCTCTCTTTGTCCGTCCGCTCACCGGGTGTTTCCTAGTGATTTGCACAGGGAAGAGAAGCCCTGCCAGGCACCCCCTTTGCTTCAGCTTGGCTTTTCCTCACAAATAAGCAAGCAAACTTAGGTTCTTGGTGCATCCTGAGCTCAGAAATGCTTTGACAGCTTTATCAGAGGGTTGTTTTTTTTTCTCGTAGGCTGGAAAGGAAGGCAGTTCACCTGACCTAGCTGCACACGAGCAGGGAAGAAGATCCTTGATGTGGCGGCTGGTTATGCAAGTGCGTGCTCTTCATGTCCAGCCCAGAAGCATCCCTGGGCTCTGCCTAGCTGAGGAGTGTCTGAGCACCTTTGTGAACCACAGCCACACCACCCCGTCAGTGCGGAAAAGTGGCCATCAGCTGGCTCGGGGAGAGAGAGGAGGCTAACTTATCTAGGCACGGTCTTCTAGTTCAAAAAAGCTGTCAGGGTCTGCCTGGTGGTGCACATTCTCCCAGGGATTGTTTTAGAGTAACCTTCTGTAAAAGTGAATATTCCTCTCCTCCTAGGTGTCAGAGGTTTCATCTGGGGTTAAAACAAACACAAAAAACCCCACAAAACAAACCAAAAGGGTGGGTGTTGGAAGTAACACCATCTTCAAACAGGAGCATGTTTGCAAAAGGAGGAGGTTAGGTTGAGCTGACAGAGTCTGAAGTTACCAAGAAACACCCAAGCCAAAGGAATCAACCATCAAACCACCCATCAGCTCTACATTTCGCACAATTTAAGGGGGTCTTGGCAGACAGTTTGTGAAGTTGGAACAGCTTGGCGCACAGTGGAGCTTTTGGAGGGCTTCAGCATCAGTAAGCAGCACGCTTCATAGTCCTGAGAGCCTTGAAGTATTTTTTTCTCCCTAGTGTGGCCATACAAAGCACATACGTAGTTACAAGTGATAGCAACAGATCAGCTAAAGACAGGGCCTTTGGATGTGCCTTAAAGGATGTTAGTGGTATTCTGCCTTTATGCCAGAATTCTTGTCCATTTTCAGGAGCGAGAGCTATTTCAGGGCATCTTCTTTATCTTCCCTGCCACTTTTTACCTTTTTTTTTTTTTTAATTATTAAACTGTGTCCTATTTCTGGTTAAGGCACCGAAGAGCAGGCATTACACTGATGATATAGCTCCGATTCCTTAGCGGCATCTTCAGGAAATGAAAAGCGGTCAAATTCCCTTGTCAAGGAGGACGCTGACTTAGAGATCCTTCTTTTCTTAAAAATATAACCTAGAGGTAAAACTTTAAAAAAACTTGCAACCCAGATAGTAATTAGGTGCATTTAAAATGTAAGCTGGGACAGTTGGTTGTACAAAACTGTTCGCAAGCAAATAGCCTCTAAAGACCACTGTACTATCTTGTCTTCACGGGCACTTAGGTCCTATATAGTAAGTGATTTTATGAAATACAGTATGGCTGTTAACCAACAGAACTGAACTCTTCAGTTGCTTAGTAACTAATCCAATCCAAGTAGGAAATAAAAATAGCATACGTAATTTTAGAACCTTTAGGACCTTTGCCAAGCAAAATATTCTCACTAGCAGCAGTCAGGTTTGTGATTTGAATGGGTTAGCTTAATAGAATAGATTCTATTTGTTTTATGTAGATAAATGGTCCTTGCTTTTCAAATCTGATTAATTACGTATCCAGGCCATTAGGTCTTGTAGCTTCTGTACTCTTCCACAAGTTTATTTAACTAAAAATATAACATAACTAAATATAATATAAATAAAAATGGAAAAATGTTTTAGTTGCCGGCTTCTTTTCAGCCTTAATCTAGTTAAAAAGCTGAAGACTGCAGTATAACTCAATAAATCACATTATATTGCCAGGACGAATGTCATAAGCATCTGCTTAATTCAAGTGTGGGTTTTTTTCCTATACTCATCTGTAAAGCTTGTTGAGAGGAAAAAGGGTATTATTTAAAAAAAGATATTATTGCCACCATTGGTGGAAATTGCCATATGGTACCATGGCACTGCGTATTCAGGCAAGGTAGGAACCTGATACGCTTAGTTTCTCTAAAAATAATTCTTCAGCTGACAAAATATGCTTCCTGTTTTGAAATACGGCTTCAAAAATTTAGCATTTGTCTGCATTTTTAGGGGCTTGCTCTGTTTATGCGCATTGCCCGTGCATTTGACAAGTTTCATAGACAAGACTTTTGCAAATTACGGCAAGGATCTGCATTTTTTCCCCACAATTTTATCAGCATCGCCACTGGATGAAGGATTTGCAGGACTAAATCCTGACGTGTATGAATAGCGTTGCCGAAGTCAGCTCTCTTGCCCTTGTTGCTGAATAAGGTAGGCAGTACGGGATCCGATATTCATGTAATGCATGTATTCTGAAGCGGTCACGGTGCGTTGGGTTATCAAAACAGATAGAGCGCTCCTTCCGCAAAACAATTTGAATACCAACTTCCGAGTACATGAATTCTGATTTAATTCCCCGCTCCTCTGAACCATGCATTCAGGAAGGTCTCAGGTATTCCTTAATCTCTTTCAGTTCAATAAGTATTTTAATGTAGGGTGAAAAGCACTCAGGTTCAGTTTTACGTGGCTGGTACATTTTGCTTGAAGAAGAATAATTTTTTTAGATGTAGTGATTCAGCACATTTTTCATTCCACTTTAGGATTATCGTCCTGTAGGGTAAAAAGCTATATATAGCAAATACATGCCTTGCATGGTAGTTTTAATACTTTTTGCTGAACGCATTTTTTGCTGGTGGAGTTTGAGGCGCTGCTATTCTTATTTTGGGCATTTTAATTCATTAATACAGCTAACAGGCTCGTCTGAAGCAAATTAAGATTTTTCATCATTGTGTGCTGAAAGAATAGCATGCCAAATCAAAGAGGAAGTTTCCACGGGAACATCGCTGTAATTAGTTTAAGTGCCTGAAACCAGGAGAGATGTGGTAGGTATGTCCGTGACTGAGAAATAGAGCCGCAGGAATTACCCTGCAAGCCCATCGCGTGGCCCACGGAGATACCCGGGATGAAATTTCTGGGCGCAGCAGCAGGAGACGTGGCAGGGTCCTCCGCGTTGGCATTTGGGATGAAGCCAGCGGGAAGGGAGATCCTGTGTGGAGCCAGTGCTCCTTTTCTGCCTGCAGCTCCTGGTCTTTGCCGCCCTGGCAGCTTGCCCGACCTCGGAGGTCTGCCCGAATGTTTGGATTTTATTGAGGACAAAAAAAATGCAAGTGGCATGGTAAAATGCAACTTGATACGCTACTATTTTTTTTCCCCTAAAGAAGTTCAGAAAACACTGCGTTAATACAAGGATTTGTGGCCAAAATGTATTATGCAGTTAATTCAAGTAAATTGCAGTTACTCTGTAGCAAATAATTACCACCTGTTTCGCATCTGCCTCAAATCCACTCAAAATACAGCAATCTAGTCATCATTCTTGTATTATTTATGTAGTTTTATTATTTGCAGTTAGACTTCTATTTACCTACCCGATTCACAACAATTTTTTTATGCCTTCTGTACACAGAATGGTGAATTTAATAACCTCCTTTGGATTTATTTATAAAACCTTTCAAAATATGTTTGCAATGCATGACAGGGCTCCCGATACGCCGCAGACACTCGGTGGCCTTTTTTGTCATGAGCTGTGGTTGGGAGAGTGCCGCTTGCTGCCCTGGGATCTAAATGCCTCCGTTTCACCTTCAAAAATAGTCCATGTTAACCTGTCACGCGCGTGGTCTCCCGAGCTTTTTCAGAGTCACGTTTTGCTCGGTTAAGATGGGAGCTTCTGGGTTGCTTGCTCAAAGCATCGGGATGCTTTGGTGTCGGGACGGACAGCGAGGCGAATGAGGGATTTTAGCAAGAACCTCCCGCAAGGGTGGCCAGGTATGATGGAAATGCAAAGGAAAGCCAGGGATAAAAGCCAAATGTATGCTGCTTTAAAATACTCAAAACGGTCTGGAAGCGGGGCTTGGACTTCTTGTGCTTTGTGCCGATCGTTCCTGCACTCTCTCAGCAAGATGTGTCATCGCCGTAGTGGTTTCTTTTCAGTATTACATTTCATGGAAAAACGGTGAGGGAAGGAAGGAGGGCGAGGGGTTAATTCCTTGCGGCACATCTAGGCCATCCCCTGAAATCGCAGGAGCAAAACCAGCTGAGCGGTGAATCAGGCCACCCTGCCTCTCCAGGACAGGAATAGCAGGAATCGGAAATCTTGCCCTCAGCTGTGCTGGCGTGCAGCGATGCAGAGGAAAGGCACGGGGAAGTACGGCCAGTTACTCGCCTCTGAGTTTCAGCTCTTTTCCATTACACCCAACTGGTATGTGTGGTTTTGCGGCTCCGATAGTGAGAGCAAAACATGATTCCCCCGTAGTTCCAGGCTGAGTGAGGGTGATTGGCCTCCCGAGATGTATTTCTGTGGCAGCACCTCGCCTGCCCTTAAATTTTCCACCTTAGGTAGGAACTGCTTTTCCACACGGGCAACTCTGTTTCATTTCTGTAGTGCCCTCCTTATGTTAACCTCTCCCGCAACAGGAACGGCGTTCCCCTCCGCTAGAAGCATCTCTGCTCAGTTGGGATGCAGCGCTCGTGCCCAGCGCGTGCAGACAAGGGAAATCTGGATGCAGGTTTCTGTTCTGACATGCTTCTTCAGGAAGGGAGGGCAGTGATGGGCTGGGATCTCCAAATATTTGTTGAAGGTGGAATATTTGTTGAACGTACAAAAAAAAAAAAGCTAATACAAGTTAAGCTTGGAGGATTCCAGGTGAATGAGTCGCAAAGTCAGCAACACTATTGCATGTCTTTGTGATACCTCTCAAAACTGCCTGTCAAAATCTCCCATTAAGGAACATCGCAGATTAGTAATTATGCGCATCTATTAGCTAAGCATCCGTTCTTTCTTTCAAATGCTTTGTGGCAATATCTCTCCAAAGAAGTGCATATCTCATCTAGGTGTCTGCTAGATGGCCGTAACACCTCCCCAAGGGAGATGCTTCTGATAACACTATATTAAAGACAGGGCTTGGTTTTGTCTTTTAAACTGCTATCACACAAGCCAGTGCACAAGGAAAGACACCTATTATAATTTTGTAGACAAATGCTAACAAAAGCTGCCTGCACACATGCACACACAGCGAAGAATTCAATGTTAACATTGTCGGAGGCTGTGATGATGACAGGAATACTTTTATTGTCAGCTCTGCTGGGGAAATAAAAAAACCCTTATTTGTGCAAATAACCCGAGCTTAGCTTCATTCCCAAGCATTCTATTCGCACATGTGAGTATGTTTTGTCAGCGACATCTTTAGGTACAGATTCTCATCTTCAGATACTTGTGCTCGTTTGTGTTAAACAGATTAGTGCTATAATAACACCCTCCCCCTGATAGAGACATGAATATCGTGTAGTAAGAATCCCAAATACGTGGTGGCCTTGGTCTTTTGTTGTTTGGGGTTTTTTTCCAAAAAATGCTTAATTAAACTGTCTTATGCTTAGTTTTCCTGATTATATTCCGTTCATTAATGTAGAGCAAGTCTGAAAAATAACTAAGAGCAAAACTGGAGGCAGAGGATAATAAAACCCATTGCTATTAATTAAGCTGAAATCCTCAAACATGCCTCCTTCCAACTTGTTATCTTCCAGACCCTAGATTACTTCATTCTTTCACTGACTACTGCTAGACAGACACATCCTGTTGTGATAAAGGAGACCAGCTGGATTTAGGACTGCAGCTTCGTGTTTGTGGTACGACTGACCATATGTGATTCTCTGTCAAGTTTGCAGCTTTAATGGGAAATCTCTGAAGTATTTGCACTTGGATTCACGTTTTTTTCACTGGTTTGGTAACAAAAGAGGGACTGGCTTTGCGCAGCTGGCTTGCACTAACATAGGTTGCAGCGTGGTCTCTGCAAAGGAAGGGGAAGCTCTTGCATCCTTCGCCTTAAGAGTTGCTTTGAGTTGGTTTTTTGTTTTGATTTGTTTGGGGATGTTTTGGGTTGGGGGGGTGGGGGGAGGAAGTGTTAGGAAAAAAATAGCTGGGACCAGAAACTACATTTCATTAGGGATGTAATTTTGAATTCTTACGGTGATCGTTACTTTTATCTGGCTTCCACAGAACTGAATAATTCTGTTAATTGTTATTCGTCTTCCTGCCTGCTTTGAGAAACGTGTGTCTCCAACCTCTGTAGGTCTGCGAACAGAAGGGTAGCTACTTGTGAGATAAGCACAGCAAACAGCAGATAGAATTTGGAGGAGTTTGGGGTCTTTTTTTCCTAAGAAGGAGCACTGGTCAACTTTTCTGGTATTTCTGATCTCAGCATAATTTGATTTGAAAGCGTGTAAAGGACGTGCTTTCCATCCTTTTATCAATGTAAGGCTCAGCAATGCCTAACCCCCTTTGCTAAAAAGACTGTCTTCGTATAAGGTGACAGACCTGAATTTCTCATTTATGTCTTTAGATGCATATATGTTGTTCTCTTGCTCATGGTAACGGACAGCTGGTATGTCTGGCTGGAGGGAGAAATGGTAAATTGTGCAAACCTCGCCCACTAAAATCTGCTGGTGTGTCTCCATCCTGACCTACGACATCCTTGCTGATCTCTGAGGTCCTGTCCTGGATGCTGAATATCCTTCCCATCCACTGAAGACTGTAGCAGTGTTCCCTTAGGAGAGGCACCGTGCCACAACACTGAACAAAATCTCAAATTCCTACAGCTTTATTAGACCTTCTGTTAACCTGTCCATCATGTTATGTTAGTTGTCCCTGTCCCTGGACTATGATTTGTCTGTTAAAGGTATAGTGGACAAGAGTTGCAAGGTACCTGCGGCGTTTGGCTGAGAAAATAATTGCATCAAGGTTGAGAAAATAATTGCAGCCTGAAGAATAGTTTGCATTTATTCCAGACTTGAGAGCAGTACACGTAGGAGCAAAGGACAGTGGTGGTCACACGGATGTGGAGGAAGTACGAATAAGAAAATTCCCTTTCTTTTTCACTCTACACAAGTTTTACTCAGAACGTGCAGTGAGTTTATTATAATTTTCAATGGGTTACTTTCACCTCCGTTCTGTCTGCTTCTCTTGAGCTCTCTGGGTTTCAGCCAGAAAAGACAAATGCCACAGGAAAATCTCATCTTCGAAGATTTGCAGCCTGAAGGCAATTGGCGAGGCATCAAAACTTCCAAGTCAGCCAAGTGTCTTGAAGTCCCCTGTTAAACAGGCACAGAGAGAAAGCGTAGGTTAACGCTCAGTACCCGGCCCTGGGCTTACCATTTGCCCTTTAGTCAAATACCTACCACATTTGTATTTTATATTGCCAGTGGCTTGTGGCTGGACTGTATCTTCTCTGCACTTTATCAAACACCGAACACTTGAACAGCACCTTCATTTTAGCAATTACTGTTTGCAAACAACATCTTTTAAGAGAGGGGGGGACAGAAAGGGAACAACTTAGATTAATTATTTTTTTTTCACCCTGGACTGTCAATACCCAGGGACTGAGCAAAGCGGGAAAAGCGTGGAGCAGCTCCCTCCTCCATCAGTGAGAATGATGCTCAGTAGCGCTGGGCTACAGAAGACAGGGGAGGTGAGATGCTTTTTACTGAATTGGTGAATGGAGTTAAATCCAGTTCGTGGCCAGTTACAAGTGGTGTTCCCCAGGGCTCAGTATTGGGGTCAGTGCTGTTTAATATCTTTATCAATGACCTGGACAAGGGGATTAAGTGCACCCTCAGTAAGTTTGCAGATGACACCAAGTTGGGTGGGAGTGTTGATCTGCTTGAGGGTAGGATGGCCCTACAGAGGGATCTGGACAGGCTGGATCGATGGGCCGAGGCCAACAGTATGAGGTTCAACAAGGCCAAATGCTGGGTCCTGCCCTTGGGTCACAACAACCCCATGGAGTGCTACAGGCTTGGAGAAGAGTGGCTGGAAAGCTGCCTGGCAGAAAAGGAGCTGAGGGAGTTCATCAACAGCGAGCTGAATGTGAGCCAGCAGTGTGCCCAAGTGGCCAAGGCGGCCAACAGTATCCTGGCCTGTGTCAGGAATAGTGTGGTGCACAGGACTAGGGAAGTGATTGTCACCCTGTACTCGGCACTGGTGAGACCCCACCTCGAATACTGTGTTCAGTTTTGGGCCCCTCACTACAAGAAAGACATTGAGGTGCTGGAATGTGTCCAAAGAAGAGCAATGAAACTGGTGAAGGGTCTAGAGCACAAGTCTTATGAGGAACAGCTGAAGGAACTGGCGTTGTTTAGCCTGGAGAAAAGGAGGCTCAGGGGAGACCTTATGGCTCTCTACAACTACCTGAAAGGAGGTTGTAGCGAGGTGGGGGTCAGTCTCTTCTCCCAAGTAGCAAGCAATAGGACAAGAGGAAATGGCCTCAAGTTGCACCAGGGGAGGTTTAGGATGGATATTAGGAAAAATTTCTTCACAGAAAGGGTTATCAAACATTAGAACAGGCTGCCCAGGGAAGTGGTTGAATCACCATCCCTGGAGGTATTTAAAAGACGGGTAGATGTGGTGCTTAGGGACATGGTTTGGTGGTGGTTTTGGCAGTGTTAGGTTAATGGTTGGACTCGATGATCTTAAAGGTCCCTTCCAACCTAGACGATTCTATGAATTGCTGCACCTTTATGCTTTTCATCCAGGACTTTCATGAAAAAGGAGGGGCAGAGAGGAGGCATCCAAAGAGCGACATAGGCATCCGAGCTTTGCTCAACTCACCCCTGTGGAAATCTCTGTGCCAGTGGTGAGGGAGGATGCCCTTTGCTGCAGCTAGGAGGGAGGAGGAGGTGGGGGGCCAGGTGCCCGAATGCTCTTCCTGAAGTGTCGATCATTTTGGGTTAGGCACCAGCACCATCGTTCTGGGGGCTGTGCCTCCGTTGCACAGGGAGCGGGTGAATAGAGGCGGGAAGATTCAAACCGGTGATTTGTCACTCAGTTTTGCTGGTAGTTTCGCTAAACAATGAACAGGCAATCTAGTAATGGGACACAGATTTCCCAGATGAAAGCCAGCTCATTATCGCATAGACGTGAGTGTTTTCCAATAAAGGGTTTCTAAAATGGAGGCGTTGGCATCCAATTCTTAATGAAAATCATATATATATATCTAAGTGAAGGTTGCATCATTTAAGTATACTGAAAGTAAATGGTACGCTTAATTATTTTGTGCCTATTTGAAGTCCTTTTTCCTTTGAGGTAAAAGTTTAATTTTTCTAGAGCTAAAAGATGTCTTAATTAAAAAGGAACAGTAAAAAATAAAAAAGATCAGCCTCTGTCCCCAAAGAGGCCATACTGCAGCAGAGCTTTTAGGAAGGACCACATCGTTACCTGCTCCAACGGTGGGATGCTGGTGGGCGGAAGGATGTTTCCAGGTCTTCTTCGCAGGCCCTGCTGATGTGGCTGTAGCGTTGGCAATCAGGTAGATAATACCATGCCTGCATTTTATTTTCAAGTGATGTTTTACTTGTGCTGTTCTCTATTGATGTAAATCAGTTTCCTAAAATGTGCGGGGTGGTTTTTTCCTCCTCTCAGACATGTACAGTTCAATACTTGTGAATATTTGATCACATAAGCATTAGACCCTAGTCTCCAAGCCTGTAAAGCAGGTTGTGTGAAGCACCGCAGAGTGAGCTCTGTAATGAATTGTAGCAGCCCTGTCCTGCTGCTACTCAGATAATGGGGGAAAGGCTCTGACTTGTCTCCATGTTGTACTCAGCAAGCAAATCTTCATATCGTTCCTTTAAATCAAAATAGGCAGTGACACCCTAGACTAGTACGGTGCCTATCAGAAGCATACGTTTCATCTAAACATGTCTGGGAGACTATTTATTTTCTCATTATAAACAATATGCTGGCCCAATATAAATGTCAGTGAGCTCAGTGCATTTTGTGCAATGAAACGGACAGATCTAAAACAGTAGGAGGAGTCAGGCCTGGCTCCTAGGAACAGCGGAAGAGCAGCTGCTTTCCCATTTTTTTAAATGAGTCCCTCTGCCTACTAGTTGGAGTCTCCATCGACCTCAGAAGGGCAGTAACTTTGCACACTCCTCTTTTTCCCTAGGAGGGAAGGAAATTATTCTTCATAAAGTAGATGATCTAGCAGGTTGTGGTGTGGAGTTTTTGTTTTGTTTCTGAACAAATATTTCCTTCATCTGGATTTTAAACATTTCCATACATAGTAAGGAAAACGTGATGGAGAGGTCCTTCTTGGACAGATGGGTTGGTGGGAAGGAGCCTCCTGTGTGCAAACAGGGCAGTGTACAAACCGTATGGTGTTCGGTTTTGTTGTCTGCAGCCAGTAACACTTAGCAAGAGACAGTAAAGCATCTGGAAGGTCAGAAAAAAGCCAAAAAATCCTTTTGAATTCACTGTGATGAAACAAAGTCCCTCTATCAGGACACTAAAAGCAATCCTGAAGTCCCAAGTGTTAATGTTCAGCATTGATTACAAGGTGATTTTTCCAACAGAGAATCAGCTCACTAAAAAAGCATCTTGCTGTGCATATATAGCACGTACCAGCCTTTATTAAGGGATCAGCTGATTATTATTCTGCTACTGGCTTTTATTTTCTTCTTCCACTCCCTCTCTTGCAGGAAGACTGCATACAAACACAGCAATCGATTGAGAGGAGATGTTCTTCCTTTACGAGATTAATTACAAACATAGGGATGCTGTGTCTAGCCCGCTTGTATGATTGATCTTGTAGGAGGAAATGCAATAGGAAACTAATGCTTCCTTTTATCCAGTAAGCAAAGTTCAGAGATGTTTACATTCTGCTAGGTAAGCACAGCTGTCTAAAGACATGGAGACGGATGGACTGTCCTGTCAGCACAAATTCATGCCGAGGTAACAGGCTACGCCGTCTCTGCGGACCTCTCTCCGGCCAGGAGGCCGTAGGGCCAGAATCGCTAATTTAGCAAACAGCTTAATTGTTTCACATTTTAATTAGCAGGGAGATCCAGGCAGAGCCGATGCGCTGCTACAAGAGGCAGCAAAGGGGAAGGTGTCGGTGGACCGCGCTGGTGGGGCCGTGGGGCGAGGAGGAAGGCTCCTGGTGATGCCGAGCATGGGGCGGCCGTGGCAGGGCAGCTTTTCCGAAATTGCGAGGCTTCTTTCTTTAAAACCTGGCTGGCGTAAGGAGCGATCTGCGTATTCGCTCTCAGTAGCTCACAGCGGGTTGCAAAAAGTGAAGCGCTTAGCTGCCCTTGTTTCTATTTGTATATAAATATAATCTTACAAGCCCTGGATTTGGCTCGGGGTCCTTCTGAAAGGGTTCGTTTCGTTCTTGGGCACAGGCTGGCACTCGTATTTAGGCTGAGAAACAGTGTCGGAGGTGACGGATCCCGCTTCGTGACTCAGCCTTCTTCCTCACGGTATTTTAAATAATGGATGTGCCACTGCTGATATTTAACTCCTGCCAGAGCCGCTGAAATACATGGTGTGTTTAAAATACTGATACAACATTGAATCTCTGCACAGGCAGTGGAGGAGATCTCCACCTGGGATTGGTCTTCTCAGAAGGAAAAAGAAATGAGAGGGAGGAGGAGGAGAGGGGAGCCCAAGCCGTAATATCTTGTAACAGGGTAAAAATGCCCGTCACCTGAGGCAGTAAAGCAGTCAGCTCTAGCAGCGTGTTGACGGAGAATCCTGAAATCGATGCTGCTGTCTGCGTTATATTTATACAAGCATATGCACCGGGCTGATGACGAGGGAGAGAAAGGGCCGTTCCCTGCGTTAAAATAATTAGTGTAATAAATACAGCCTGGCGAGCACCAGAGGAAGTAGGGATCCCTTTGTTCACATCTCACCACTTAGAGCTGGGTAAGCAAGTCTTGCGGAGTTAAGCTCAGAATTTACTTACCCTTTTATTCTCTGCCCGGAGGTCTTGAGCAGGATGCTCTGCTGATGCCAGAATTAACAAGCGACGCTGGATCGCCGCTGCCTCAGAGCAACCTCGAGGATGTCGCGGGTCTTTTCTTCTTTCCGTCCATGCAAATCCTGCCTGATAAACATGGATCCGTTTGCTGTGTAGCAGTCAGTTTGCTGGGCTTGACAAAGGTTATTGCAATAATTGATGTTCCTCCTCTAATAATTAATGTTAATGAGTCCACTAAACAGTAAACAAGACAACAAAGAACTGTTAATGAGACAGTCTTTACTCATTTGTTTAATCTTTTAGTAAGATAATGGGCGATAAATATATCGCTATTCAGCCATCTTCAAGTCCTTAATGCGTGGAGAGTGTTTTAAAAAGAGATTTGAGCTGATTTTTTACACTTGCATTTAGTAAATTCAGCTGACTGGGTAGGTGGGGCGCCTGAAAGAATTGGGAGACCTATATAATTAAGTGCCTTGACATTCTGCTTCTGAAGGACATTGGCGGATATCCAAATGCTATGTTCTGCTCTCAAACCATTTAATTGAAACCATACAAGGGGAGAGGGGGGGGGAAAGAGAGGGAGATCTTGGCAAAAACCTTATGTGCAGTTTTTCGCTATTGGATTGACCAGACAGGGCAACAAAGCTGATAAAACAGGATTAGCAAAATTGCATTGTTGGATATTATATGCTGTGTGACATGTACTACAGCAAAGGAATTTGGCAGGATTAACCTGCAGAGGATAAAGATGTACCAGACAAGAGGGCTGAATTAATAGACTGCTGTGACCAAAGCACGGAAATCTATTTGCATGGGATATTAAGGGCGGTAATAACCTTGCGGGGTGGGGTTGCAGTCGGTGTCCCGAGTCCTGCGCCGACCCCGTGCCCGAGTCCCGCTCAGCGCCTGGAAACTCAGCACACAAAAACCAGCTCGTTGGCTCGGTTTCTTGTTACGCTTGCCTGTTTCTAAATATGAAAAAAAATGCTAATTCCTAGGCAGGATTATCTGCATTATTGGGGGGATTTTTTTGTGTTGGTGGGTTTTTCCCTCCAAACTGAGAAGTTTATTTTGCTATTTGTAGGAGATGAGGTTCTTGTCCTAATGCCCTAATGTCATCCTAATGTAAATATTTAGGTTTGGTGGTTTTCCTCAGGGCTTCTAGACCCAGCCAGCTGGATGGCATGGGGGAATGCAGTTCCCTAGCTGCTGGTTACTCAGCTCTTTCGGAGATTGTACACCTACATACACCTAACCTAGCTGAAATCGTAAGAAAGCTTTAAAACCATGTAGCGTTAAAGAACGTGATTGCCAGTAGATGACTGAATAAAATCATTCTAAGTAAAAATGGGAGAATATTAAAATTTCAGCTCAGAGGTACTCTAAGACTACGTCGGACTATTTGACTGAGGGCGTAAAGAAGCAGAAAACCAGCCTCCATCTCTGGTACGTGAAGGGGAGAGAAAGTAGATTAAGTGTTCATTTCTCACTTGTACAACATATAATACTGTCTTTTACTTAAAAAGGCTTTTAAATTGGCTTCTTCCAGGGACCAAGCAATGCATATAGAGTAGCCTGCTTTTTTTAAGTAGCCTGATATACTTCAGCGCAGATTGCATGAAAGGTTTCAGAAGGATTTAAACAACCTTGAAAAAGGCTCGTATCATTTGTTTTTCTTTTCCCACCCACAGTACTAGTGACAGACTTTAGTGTTCCCAGGGAACAGAGAACGTACAAAAAGTATTTGGCGTTACTCTGTGTGTGACATAGTGTGCTTCATCAAGTGTGCTCAGTGCCACCACACGCGGTGAAAGATCTGCTCAGGGGAGACAGTTCACCTTCACCCGGCATTATCGTGTCACCATTGATCAGTGCCAGCCACAACACAAGTTCAGCTTTCAGGCTCTTCCTTTCAGGATTGAAGGCTGAATAATAGATAGGCATAAAATATAAATACATTGGGGTTTTTTTCAACGTATTAAAATTCCAGAAACTGCTCTTTAAATAAAAGCTCTGTTGGTACAACATGACTGAGACTTTACAAGTGGGCACAACGTGCACGGGTGTCAAGAAATTTAGCTCCATTTCCTACAGGCACCAAATTGCGTAATGTATCTCTCTGGGATATCTTCTGTTAGTGCCTTTGTTAATTGTTCTTCTGCTCAGGGACTAAATGTGACCACGTCTCCCTTCTCTGTAGGGACAAGACCATGCATGGAGTTTCCTTTGGATTAAATTGGGCAGTGGGGATGGAGGTGGGGGGACACACGCTCCCTTTGTCAGCAAGGTCGGAAGTTTTGCCTCCACATCTAACTCGTTTCAGGAGAACTATTAAAAACCAGCATTTTCTCCCTGGAGGTCAGTTAGGCTTCACATGGCTTGCTTTCTGTCCGGTTTGCTTAAGGACTCCTGCAGTGGGTCCTCATCCCAGGGATAGTCCCGAGCCGATTCACAGGAACTGTGCTTTCTTTTGGGTTTTGGTTGCTGAGGAAAGCCTGTGACACACATGATGAATTTTATTATTTGCTTATTTTTTGCATGTGCTTAGATGAATTAGCCCAATAAGGAGTTGGTGTAACACCTTAAGAATGACCTGACTATTTCAAGCAAGTCATTGTACCACCCTGCGACATTTTAGGGGAATCAGGAAGAAGCTTGTGTTCATTTCCACATTTTTCTGTCTTCTTGAAAAGCTGCAGGACTCCCTGGACCTGCGCTCTCCCCAAGGCCATTCCTGTAGTGCCGCAGCGTTGCAACACTGAACTCGGGAAAGACTTCCCGAGAAACACGCTGCGTGCAGGCTGCGGTGGTCAGCATGCTCACCAGCGTCAGCCCTGCGCAGGCGAGGGAGATTTCTTTTGCCCTTGAGCAATATGAAAGCCCCAGAATCTGTAACTCCTTGTGCGGTTTTGAAAGAAGATCAGCTTTCCTGGTCAGCAGTGGGTTGTGTCCCTCGGCTTCTGCGACCTCCTGAGGGATGGGCGCCTCGCAAGGGAATGAAGGGCTGCAGACTAGGACATTCACAGGTCCCAGCACGACTTCTGTGGGGTGGGGGCACCTTCCTAAATGCTAACACACTGGGCAGCTTCTGGGAACGGACCACACACACGTGCTGGTGTCTCACCCACCTCAGAGAACAGACAGGGTGTAGGCGTGAGGGTTAATGGCAGCATTGTGCTCGGGAAGCCACGCGGTCCCTAGGGCACCGCTCTCCTTCTGACAACGTCCTGGGATCTGTGAAAAAGCAGCCTGTTTCTCCCATGTCTCTGAGGGCTTGGTTGAGTTTCTAGGTTGCTTCCCCCACCTGCAAGCCTCCATCCCTCCTGAGATGAGGGCAGGAAATGAATAGGAGTGCAGCTCTACGCATTACCTGCATCGTGCTGCAGCGCCCACTTCTGCGAAGCAGTAGATCTTGAGTGCAGCACCAATGTGCCACTTTTTTCTTTTTTTTTCCCCTTGGAGACATACACCCTTCGCACTTTCATATTTTAAACAGGTGGGGCTATATAACTTGTGGGATCAATGGACCTAACCCTGTCACTTTGCTTTCCAGCACGCAGCGGTGTGGAAGATGGACCCCGGAGCAGGGCAGAGCATGGAGGAGCCCAGCGGCAAGGAGCCGGGCCAGGGGGCCCCCTCAGGTGCCGTGCAGCAGCTGGTGTTGTGAATCAGGCCGTCACCAGTCGGAGAACGGCTACTTCACAACACCAGGGTCGCACCACACCACGGTTCGACCACCGGCCGGAGAGGAGCAGAGGTTCCCACAGGCAGGCAGGGGACGTGGAGCACCTCCTGGTTGCCTCCGCCCGAGCCCAGACCTGCAAAGGTAATCAGGTGCTCAACTCCTATTTAGGCACCAGCCTCCCACTGAAGTCTGAAATAGAAGTTAGGCCCCTAAATATCTCTGTGGGTCTGGCCCCGAGACCCTGCCTTGCTGTGCATTGCAGAGCAGTGCTGCCGCAGGCACGGGGCAGTGCTGGCAGCCACGCGGTCGCTGCCTGTTTGCATGCCCTGTGAATGTTGAGGAATGGGTAACTTTTATTAAGCCATGGAAAATAGTTAAAAAAAAAAAAAAAAGCCTCTGCATGCTTCCTGTGTAGTTTTCCCTGACAGTCATGTCTGTGGTCCTCCTTGCCTGTGACTAGTCCTGATCCCTTCCCTGTCTAGACGCCTCATCCCATGTTCTCTGTAAAAGATGCCGTATATACCAGGAAATATCCTTGGAAATAATACTAAAACAGCCCTAGGTGTGTTGTAATGAATGAAAAAGCACCAAAAATAAACAGTGGGGTTGTCCAGAAGTGGTACAGCTTCTGTCCTTAAAACAGAGAAAATGTTTGATTTTTGCATTGCTTAGGCAACCCCTCATAAATTACTAGGTGTAGAGGGACAGCGAAGCGCACTCAAACCCGCCCTGTCTGGAGTGACCCTGTAACACGTGCCATGAGTTTCAGGTCTGAAATGTAGGCTCTTCCCTGCCTCCTCCCTCGTACCGCAACGCCAGCATCACGTTAGTTTGAGGGGCGCAGCTTACAGGAGAGCGCTTCCCACCCAAAGCTGGGTTGTGTTCATAGAGGTCAGCACAGAGCCGATGGCCGTATACAATCCCTTAAGTCAAACCGAAACGCTGTTCAGTTTTGATCTCTGAATCTCGGCTCTCAGATTCAGGATGGGGTTTGCTCTGGTGGGTTTTCCCAGCTCCAGTGGGTTTTCCCTTCCTCCCACCCCCAGGATAGACTGGCTACATGCTCTTAGGTGTTGGCTGGCTGTTCTCTTGTATGACATAAACCACTGGATATGTCTAAAGGAAAGTGGAGAAATGCAGAGCACAACCGATTAAGGTAACATAGAACTGATCAAGGATTTTTTGAAAGTTTTGTTTGTTATCCTAACCCATCTGGTTGAAGCCGGCAGTAAAAATTACTTAAATCCCATCCTGGATGTATGATTGCTGGTAGGGAGATAGATGCAGGGGAGAGTCAGGATATACACAAGGTAAGAAATAGCATGGGACAGCCTGGAAATGCACATGAAAGGAGACAGAAGTGGCTACGTTACACACATCTTAATCTTGCTGTTCAGACGGGCTTCCTACAGAAGTAACCCTGAATTCCCTTCATAGCAAAAAGTCCCCAACTAACACTATGAACAACATAGGAGATGTATGGAAGGCTCACATTGGAGATGTATGGAAGTCTCGCTCGTACATTAGGAGAGGGCAATCTGTTGATGCAGGCTAGCATTGGCATTTTTTTTGTCGATTAGAGAAAAAGCAAGACCATGGTTCTAATTCAGGTACTGTGGAGGAGTATGAATTTGTCAACCTGATGTGCAAGAAGTCTGTTCTATTAAACTTGTACTCTGCTAACACAAACCATGTGCTGTGTGTGGTAGTCTCATTGTTTACTGTAACCTTGCTTTAAAGCTCGATACCTTTCACTGCAGGGTTTGTTTCATGGGGTAAAATACACAATTCTTCAGAAACAGGAGGCAACAATGAAATAGCCCCAATAACCCCTGCACACACGCCGATTTACATGAGCAGCTCTTCATATACAGAACTAAACAGCGTTTCATCTTCTATTGTGAGCCAGAAACCTGTTTGACCTATTCAGTTTCTGTCGGTAAATACACATAACATTTGAAATAGGTTAATACTTAATATCCGCTGGCGGGTGACCTGATAGACTATCTCCATACTTCTCTAAGTATGATATGTGGAGGGGGGTCATTTTCAGTTCCCTTTGTTAAAGAATTTCTCGGGAAAGTCACACTTCAGAGGTACCTTTCGGGCATTTATTGTACTCCCTGTTTCTATCTTGAATCCATCACACTTTATGCTCTTCTACAGCGATTTTCTAACAAATTAATGCATGCCATAATGTAGCACTGCTGCTGAAAATCAAACGCTCCCGCTTGTCATTAAGGAGCCTGATCGTGTCATTCCGTGAGGGGGATCCCAGGCTGAATAGCCGACTCGCAGCTTCAGATGATGGAAGCAATTTCTGTTTGCTCCCTTCAGCAGTTAGAAGGACTTGATGTTAGCACATGCCGCAGTGAAAGGTGAGTGCACAAAATAAATAGTTCAATATGGGTTTTAAATTTGTGTGAGCGTTCTTGTTAAATAAGCGCCTACAGTTCGTGTTCATGTCAACGCCAGTTCTGGCTGCTGAGCTGGAAAAACGGGGGCTTGCTGGGTTTCTGGGTAGCCCCAAAACGGGAGGCCCTTGCAGTCTGTGGGTATGTCTGGAGACCTTTCTGGTGCTTTCCAGATCCTATCTGCTACTTGGGTACTGTTATCAAAAATGGTAGTTTAACCCCCCAAAATACCCCATTAGAATTGTTGAAAAGCCTAATTTTATAATCTTAATAAAACACTGCACTCAGTGGTGGGGAAAAAAAAGAGCAAAGTCTATCAAAACTGAAATGCTGGGCTGTAATCTCTTGTGAGGTTTTTTTTATTTTAAAGGTGTTGTTATTCTGAAAGTGCTTTTTATATTTAAGCAAATATTTAATTTCACCCTTGAACCCTTTAAAATTAATGCTTAAAAGCATGGCCAGCAGGTCACGGGAAGTGATTCTCCACTTCTACTCCACTCTCATATGAGAGTCCCCACCTGGAGTATTGTGTCCAGCTCTGGGGCCCCCAACGTAACAAGGACATGGACCTGTTGGAGCAGGTCCAGAGGAGGGTCACGAAGATGATCAGAGGGCTGGAGCACCTCTCCTATGAGGACAGGCTGAGAGAGTTGGGGTTGTTCAGCCTGGAGAAGAGAAGGCTCCAGAGAGACCTTACAGCAGCCTTCCAGTATCTGAAAGGGGCCTACAGGAAAGATGGGGAGGGACTCTTTATCAGGGAGTGTAGCGATAGAATGAGGGGTAGTGGTTTTAAACTGAAAGAGGGTAGATTTAGATTAGATATTAGGAAGAAATTCTTTGCTCTGAGGGTGGTGAGACACTGGAACAGGTTGCCCAGGGAAGCTGTGGATGCCCCATGCCTGGAAGCGTTCAAGGCCAGGTTGGATGGGGCTTTGAGCAACCAGGTCTTGTGGGAGGTGTCCCTGCCCATGGCAAGGGGGTTGGAACTAGATGATCTTTAAGGTCACTTCCAACCTAAACCATTCTATGATTCTGTGAAAATCTAAATCTAATGGGTTTATTTTCTCAGCGTGTCCACTTAGTACTATGGCTGTTCTTCAATTACTTTGAATGGCTGTCTTTTGTTTCCTTCCCAGGCTCACCAGCAGTGCACGTAGCACTTCAGAGAGTAGCATCCTTGTAAATTTTGTTCTCTTTCCCCTGCATGCAAAAGCCAAGCTGACAGGCACAGTAGGGCACAGCGTCTCTCACTTTCTGTGTTCGCATGCATGCTGCTTTGTTATTGTGGGGTTCCTCACAAAAAGTGCCATTAAGGGACTTCTTTTTCATCTCTAATTGGGCTTCCTCTTTTGCAAATAACTAATATGAAATTAAAATTATATTTCAGGCAGCATTGCAAAGCAAACAGTAGGTGGGACTGAATTTTGGTACCCACAAACCTGAGTCAGTTTTTATTTCAGGTTTTATAAAAGCATCTCAATAGGAGGGAGAAAATACAGAAGCAGTCTTGAGGCATCTTAACACAGTGAGCAAGAGGTGACACTAAGGAGGTAGAAAAGGAGCTTGTTCACAGCTACTGTTTTAAAAACCAAAGTAGGATTTTGATGATAGGAAGGTTGATCAGAGTGAAACTCCCATCCGTTTATTCTGTGCTCGGTACTTTGAAATCATTTCTCCAGCACATGGCGAAAAGATGACCAGTGGCAAAGAAAGCAGGAAAACATAAAAAAAAAAGTCAAAATGAACAAACAAAAAGGAGTTGGGAGGGAAGAGGATGGTGTCCCTACAGTAGACACTGAGGCCGTGAAGCCGATCTGCCTCCCCACAGCCGCCCACCCCACCAGCAGCAGCAGCAGGCAGGGCGATGCCGAGACAACCAGCCGGAGAGCAAGCGCTGCTCAGCTGACGGCACCGAGTGGACATTATCTCGCTGTGGGTGAAGCAGCTCTGAAACGCAGGTCTTGGGCAGCAGAGATGGCGTGCTACTTCAGCACTTCATTTCCATCGCCCTGTATGCATTGCGGTAAGGCGACTGCTCTGCAGCGCAGCGTGCCTGGTGATGCCCAGCTTGGTCGCCCTCTAATAAATGATTGACAGCAAATTTTACAGCTCACAAATGCAAGTATATATATTAGATGTGTATTTTCTAAAAAATCAGAGTTCTCCCAGTACATAATCATACCTCAAGCATGCACCTAAAAGGGGTGGAAACATCCCTATTGTGCAATGAAGTGGCACCACAAAGCATAAAAATCATGAAGTTAGGCTAAATAACCATTTCACTCAAAGGTTGATGTACACAACAGAAGAGAGTAAGCAGTCTCTGAAGATCACATGAACTACTCGGAGAAATTTTATAACCCATCCTCTAGGAGATTCTCCCTGCTTAAAAGCCAAAGCAACGGAGACTTTGCTATGTCATACTCCTTGTCTTTATGTATATGGGAAATTCCAAAAATTATGATGCTGCTTTGACAAACAGTTGCCTCTGTTCTTTAACAGGAGTAACTATATGTGCCTCAGTAAATGAGTTTTTACATTGCATTTGGTTAGACCTAGTCCTCCAACCATGCATTAGCAGGAAGGAGCTTCCTACGCATGCAAGCTTAGTGCACGCAGCTCTCGCTGCCCCAGAGACCATTTTGAAAAAGATGTGCAGAACAGCCCAGTCAGCAGCTCTCCGATGCCCACTTCATGCCAGGAAAAATCCACTGCTCCCAGGGGAGCATGGGCACTGTACAGGGTGCCAGGAGGGAGGCCGGGACAAGGCGCCCACTCCCGTGCCACCGCAGCTTTGTCCCCTGTTGCTCCATCCGCAGAGCCCAGGGCAGGGACTCAGGACGAGTTCGTTTCTGGGCTAAGACAGCACAAAAAAGCAGAACTGGGAAGAGACCTGAGGCCTGTATTAATATTTTAAGTAAGTGGCATCTCAATGATTCAGCTAAAAATTTTGGTGGTTTGTGAAGAAAAGCCCAATTCTGGAGAACTCTGGCGTATGTCAAAAACCCAACATCCGAATACACTGTCCCCCATGTGCCTTTGGTGAAGTGGTTATTAAGAGGACTAAACCTGTATTTTAATTCCTTCCTTTGCACAGGGGTCTCATGCCCTGAACTCTCCACCCTGGTGTCCTTGCCTCCTTGCCATTTGGGATGCATAGCTGCAGTAGTACACTGTGTCCCCGAGCTCTCTGGAAGAGCCACCAGCTCCTCCGTGTGAATAGCAGCCGTGGCCTGAAGCGGCTGATAATGCTGCAAATTACATTTCATTTCCAAAGCTCCGGCTGAATTTCATAGCCACAGAGATACCAGAACTGGCAGAGGTCTGAGGAGGCAGCGCTTTGCGCTGGTTTTACCTCGCACGTGTCCACAGGAGGAGGGCAGTGATGGGCACCCACCCAGCTGCTCCCCTCCCCAGAGCCTCCCCGGGTGGCTGAAACAGGAGTGGGTGCCCATCACCCTCAACTGATAAAGAGCAGGACAATCTTCTGGAAAAGGCAGTGCTCTCCCCGTACGCCCGACATCCCTATTCCTTGCCGCTAGAGCAAAAGGCTCTAGTGCTGACAACTTACTATTTTTTATGATGTAAAAATACTGGTTTCCATAGTAACAGCCACATGGGCCAACACTTACCCCAACTCTGGAGATAGGCTGCAGAACACTCTTGGAGAATAAAAATTCCCATGTGCCCCAGGGACTGCTGCACATCAGCAGGGTGTTTCCAGGGGATGCACTCCTACTCTCTGTAACCTCTCCCTTCACTAGATTTCAGTATATCTAGTTTATTATTTTATTGTTCTGAATAAACTTTTGTTGTTGTTCTACCTTAGGGACCTCCAGAGAGACCCGTAACACAATGGCAGCATCTCCCACGTCAGCTACAGTCTGTGATAACTCTCTGGTGAGAAGCAGCAGCAGCTTTTTTCCTCCAGGAATGGTTTTTGATCTCTTCCCACTTTCAGCTAGTCTAAACCCAAAAGTATTGAATCGCATTCTGGCGGCTGCATTGCTGAAAAAGCCCTTCTAGTTTTATTACTTGAATTAAAAGCATATCGTCTTCAACCGTGAATTCAAAATGGCAATGTCTTTGCTGCTTAATGACAAGGCAAGGGACGTGGAGCTGGTGACTGCTCCCTGCCAAGGGAAGACCATCACTCATCCTGTCATGGGGGTGAAGTCTCTGCTGTCATGGAAAAGGAACCTAGAAATTCCCCCTGCTCCGGCATAGCGGTGGTGAGCATGCAGGCAGCTGCCTGCAGTGGGAGGTGGTGCATGCCCTGATGCCGAGGGCAGAATAATCCCGGGGCCAGGGCAGCCAACATGAGCTTTCCATGCTCTGGACTGCAACAGGCAGCTCACTCATGGGCAGCATTGGGTGGAGTTGGCTTGTTTTAACCCATGTGAAAGACAGCCCACCTAGTTGGGGGTTGGTTTTTTTGCCTTTGTAAACAAAGTAGTTATATTTGTGCCGGGGAAAAGGCAGACGTTCACCAAAAAGTCTCCCCATCCCTGCCAGGATGAGTGAGCAGATTTCCAGTATTCAAATACCATCAACACCGATGCCACCAGCATGGTGCAGCCGAGCTCCCCGCTCAGCCCCTGCCCTTGGCTGCCCATGTCCCAGCCACGTCACAAATTCAGGCACCTTCACCGGGGATGCAGCTTCATTCGTGGGAGCTGAAGACTTATTCCCTCAAAGCCGAGACCCAGAAAAATACCAGACTGCAAAATACAGATGTTCATAGTGGCTGAAACACTCAGTGGCCAAAAAAAACCCCTCACATGAGCTTTCTTTTTTAATAAAGCAAACTACACTGCCTTGTCATGTGAATTAATATCCCCGCAGCATGGCTTTGTGTATTTATTCCTTGCTGATGTTGCTTTTGATCACTACTAGATGAAAATGAAATCTTGGGTGCTTCGGGGCTGCTGTTAGGACAGATTCAATGAGATGAAAACGCATTTCAGGAAATACCACTGAAGCCAGTTTTTGTTTTAATTTCCGGGGACACGCTGGGCTCCAACTCCCCGGAGACAGGAAGAATTGCAGTCGAAGAAAGGCACACTGAAAACATATCAAAAGTCTGTCCTTCCAACCCACCGAAGCAAATGTCATTCAGAGGCATTGCTGTTATTCCCCCTCAGTCACAAGGCTCCTCCTTCTGAGGGCCATATTTGGGGAATCTAAGTCCCTTTCTTCACAGGCTTTTTGAAGATTAAGTGGTCCCTGTGCGCAGACCACAGCCAGGGCCGTAGCACCCTGGCACGCTCTCTACATGCCAGTCCCACAGCCTCTGTCCATGTGTCTGTCAGTCCATCAGTCTGCCCCATCAGTTCTATTTCCAGATTACTCAAAACCCACTTCGGTGATTGACTTTCTGCCTGGCTCGTGGCATCACCCCTTGCTTGGGGAGCATGGGGAGCTTACCGCCCCCTGCTGAGGTCCTCTTCTCACTCTCATATGGGATAACCTCCTTTTTCCTCTTGAGTGTCTATTCCCACGTCTCCCCCGGGAGGTGTACCTGGTTGGGGAGGTGGTATGAACATCAGATAACATCCTGTTACTCAGCACTTGTAATTACACAACCGGCCTAAGGCAAATAGTGCCAAACCAGATGATTTGCGCTGTGTAAATCACTGCTTTTCACAATCTGCTTGGTTCAAACGCAACATGAATCAGTTTAACCTACATCTGAAGAATCAGGACTCTTCTAATTTAAGCACATGACTGGAGTCCAACAAGTCCCATAGTCAGAGCTGGTCAGGAAAAAAAATATACTTTTCCCCGTACGTTCACAGAGGAAAAATCTGTATTTGGAAACAGTTTAATGGAAAAAGTCAAGACACTCCGGTATTGAACATAACCGAGATTAACAGTTACAAACTCCTGGATCCTCTCTAGACAGAAAAAAAAAAATCCAAGCCACTTCAAAATGAATTTTTTCCTATAAAAATTAGCATTAAGTGAGGGAGAGCAAAACTTCTGCCCACACCAGCCTCCCCCACACACAGTGCAGTGGCAAGGGTCTGGGTGCCCTGAGTGTCTCCTGCAGGGGCGTAGGGTGGGCAGGCACAGCTCTCCTACTGCCACTCCTGCTCTGCCAAGGGGGCTTAAAAGGCCAAGAAAATTGGTCCCTTTCAGATTTTCTTTCAGCATTTCCCCAGCTTTCTCCGTATATGCATCACACATAACACAGTGGGGTTTTGACACACAGCAGGGTTTTCTAAACACTCGAAATAATAAAAAGTAATAATAAAAAGCCCCAACCATAGCCATCTGGGTGTCTCACAGAAACAGATGTAAAGAGCTCATGGTCTACAGACAGGGACAGAGCTTACAAAGAGGCTGACAAAGTCCCACCACCCTGTTGCAAGGTGGGGAGGAGACCTCTGATGCTCTACAGCCCAAAACTGGCTCTCAGCCACCCGCATTGCCATTTTGGCCCAGTTTCAGTCTTGATGACTGCCCCTCTCCAAAGACCTCCAGATTAGAGAAGCGAACAAATTAAGTCTACTGCCACATCAGCCCAAAAACTTCCTAGCAAGGAAATAGATGTTGGACCTGATGTTCTTAGCAAGACCAAATAAAACGCTCCACTATGTGTGAGGCTCATTGGGGCTGTGTTTCTATGCACAGACCAGCATCAGTCATCTGCAATATGAACATAGTAATGCAAATATAATGGTTAATTGATTCAGGAATTAAGGAACAGAAGAACTTGTACCTTCCTCCTGTCCAAAAGTGTAGGTTGGGAGGGGAGGAGATAGCTGAGAAGAGTCCCAGTGCCTTTGAGAAGCGAAAAAAGTTCTATCATGTTCATTTTAATTACCCTGCGAGGGATCACAGCAGCCTGGGTGAGTCTCCTGCTATGCCATGGCAGCATGTTTTTTCAGCATAGAAAAATACAGCAGAACAAATACCAACCCAGATGGGAGTTTCTGAAACTCTCCATCAAGTCTTTCCTCTTCCCCCAGATAACCCGAGCTCTCTGACATGGCCACGACACAGTAATTTCACCTTCATTTAGAGCAAAAGATTCTGATATGGAAACTTGGAAGGGGGGGGAACCCTTCCAGATTGAAATCAAAACAAATCACTTTTTTGCATATTAATAAGGCTCCTGATTGAAAGTGTTCTAGCTGCTCATAGAGGAATATCAACAGTAAATGCTGGTAATTTAAGCCTGGCTAATTAAAAGCAAAAAGAAAAAAATCGCTCCCCTAGAAACAGCCACACGCAAGATGCACTCACCCACCCCATTTCATCAAGCTCCGCTTATTGTATCTGGGTTTAGGGAAACAATCCCATAGCTTTTTTTCTCGCTTACTGGGTGGGGTTTTCCCACCGAGCGTTGCCTCCAGCACCCTGCCCCTCTGCGGAGCCAGCGGCAGTGGCCGGCGGGACCAGCAGGGACATCCGTGGCCATGACTGGTTTGGGGCTTCAGCAAGGCATCACCAACGGCACGGGGCATCAGAGGTGGCTGAGCTGGGACCGTCCCTGCGGCAGAGCCTGTAAGGACTGACAGCTGTCCGAGTGCCATCAGGAACTTGTCACAGGTGTGCTCTGACCCTCGCCCAACTGAATGGTAAAAACATTAAACTGTGCCAGCCCCGGAACTGACCCCCTAAGAACCAAACCACATCTCAACAGTTTGGCTACAAGGATGCTACGGGATATTGTGGCAAAAACCTTGCTGAAGTAGGGGAAAATGGCACCCACCGCCATCCCCCGGACCACCAAGGCTGTCATCTCACCTCACCGCACCAAGCAATCTGGTTGGGCATGATCCTGCTTCCTCCCTGCCCTCCCCCTTACTGATTACAGATCCGTAATTTCATTTGACAACGATGATGCGCGCAAATGATGCAAAAACTCAGGGAAAAAAAATTAATGCAGGCAAAGTGTAGGAGGAAGGAGGGCCGTATCCTTGACTGCAGAGCGCTGGCAGTGTCCAGCGGGAGTCGGGAGAGTGGGTGGCAGCGAGATGCTGCTTTCCCCAAGCAGCAGTTTGAAAGCAAAGCTATTGTAGGAAAAGCTGCTGATGGGCTCTCAAAAAGCCACCGAGAGCTTTGCATTAACGGCTCGGAGGCGTACGGCTTGGGCAGCGCGGCTGCTTATGTTCACCAGCTCAAAAGGGATGAGGGGAAAAGAGTTGGATCTGTGACCATCGGTTCTGCGCAGGCTGCGGGTACCTGCTGTCAGGCAGTGCCCGTCGGCGGCTGCTCTGCAAGGCAGCGGCCGGCCAGACCCATTTTCTCGCCACCCCTTCAGCAAGCATCTTCCTTCTCCCTGTGCTGGGTCTGGGCTCTGCAGCCCAAGCAGGGAGGAGAAATGTCTCTGCAAGTCTGCTGTCAATCAGCACATTCACACTGAAATGGGAAGAGGAGGTTTGTTCTCCTTCTTCTTTTTTTTTTTTTTTTTTTTTGTTTTGTGGTTATTTATTGCACGTCTTTGAATTTGCATCCCAAGGGCTTCTGTATGACAGAATCTAATAGTATTAGTCACCGCTTTACACATTAGGGAACATAATATTTAGCACTCATAACAATCTCCAGCTTCAAAGTGCCACACAAACACTAAAAATATACTGTATTTTCCCCTGTTTTTTTCAGCTTGCTCTTGCCTGAAGCTGTACAACTTCTCTTTGTATTATCCCTCAGGAGAAATGGGGCTTTTCTGTCACCACCTCTGCCACACCAGAGGATACCAGTTTTCTGGCTTCTCACTCATAGCAGCTCTGAGCAAAAGGGACTTCCCTGGTTCCCCCTTTTCCCCATCCATCCACAGCTCCCCTGCACCTACCATATTCCTGGCTACTGAAGTCCAAGTCCAGCATTAGGCAACACCAGCAGTAGTCAAGCAATCCTTCCGTCGGCAGCTTGTCCCGTTGCCTGTAGGATAAAAATTAGAAGATGTTAAATTTCTTTCTTCTTCTCCACTGACACTTCGCTCATGCTGCCAATAAGCTCGTTCTCTGTACGGGCCTAGAGACGTGTGTTGTAACCCACCTCACGGCCCCCAGGTTTGAGCCCTGACAATGACCCAGGTGACTTGCAACAGCCACGCTTGAACAGTGGTGGTCTGCAGAGCTCATGGAGGTAATGGTGAGGCTGCTCAGCGTCATTCTGGGGATCAAAAGGACCTTGTCTAGTAAATCTCTACTCTGAGAGGAATGCTGAATGCATCTAACAGAGAAGCAGCATTTATCATGTTTATGTGGGAATATCAGACTTGTGATATATTCTCATAACTTTCACTTGTATATTTGTTAGACCAGAAGAAATGCAATTTATATATCAGGGACATAACGTTTTACATGCTATGACATATTATGACTTCTTGGTCCCATACAGCAGCATATGAAAAGTGCTTAAGAGTTTAAAATCTGCTCTCTTAGCACGAGTGATTTTTCCACCTGCAAGAGTCCGAAGCTTTTGTGGTATCTGTGAAGTTCCTCCAAGTGTCCTGCAAAACAGGACTAAGATAATCGAGCTTGCCTGTTATTCAGTACATGTCTGCATGTATTACGTTTCCAAAGGGCTCCGCACCTCTGCTGGAAAACATTTGGGATCCCCAAATCAAAAAACACCTCTCAATGTTATATCTCAAGAAACATTTTTTGATCCTTTGCATAACACGTCTTAATCTTACCTTCAATTTTACTGCATTTAGACAACTGAGAAAGGAGGATTAAAAATACTGTCTCAGTTGGAGACATCAAACAGGATTTGTATTCATTCGCCAACTGTGATTTGTAGAATGATGAATTCTCAAGAAATATCTTAGCTTGGCAAGTGTATTCCTGGAAAAGAATGATTCAGGCTGGACAGGATGTCTCTTGGGTCATGTAGCCCATCGCCCAGTAGTCATGGGTATGCTATGACATCGGTTGCTTTGAAAGGTCTTCAGTGAAAGAAAAACGAAGAAAAGTCTGTCCTGGTATGTATGTCACACATGCTAGATTTGACAAATAGAAAACCCCAAATCGACGAACAATGAAGCATATAAATATGCCAATTCAGGAGTCATAACAATCCACAGTTTCCACAAATCACATGCATTTTTCTTCCACCAGCCTCAGCCTTACACACCTCATGCATTTTAATGCAAACTTGCAATGCAAATGAGTTTCCAATAACTCCTGTTTGTCAGCTGAACAAAACCCAAAAGTCTCAATCACAAAAAGTTTGTCCACACGCAACAGATGATCAGCTGCGCTTCCAGCCTCAGCCTCTGCAGACACGTTGGTGCCTGAGCTTTGGGGAAGAGAGGGCTGGGACACTGGTCCTCAAGCACACTGCGCTGGGATGGGGGAAAAACTCGCGACTGGGAGTTTGTTCTCTCAAATTAAATTCCCTGCCTATGCACAATTGCCAGGTAAGAATGATTTTCGTAGCCCTTTTTCAGAGGGGAATGAAATGTGCTGCCTATCAAACCACCACAGAAGCACGCGTAGTATCTACAGTGCTCAACTGCAAGCCTGCTGACATCTCAGCTGCGCGGGAACCAGGGACCTCTACAAGTCCATGTTCCTGCCCTCAGCCTCCGGCCCCAGCCCCTTGCTTCATTCCTTAGTGCAGGCAGCTGGTGGCCAGGTCCTTCCCACGGTATTTCAGCTACTGTCTTTTGGCACTTCCTTAATTTGATGGGTGCGGAAAAAAAGTCATGGCTTATATTTCACTGAGTGCTTCCTACAACCACTGATTTGCAACAGATGCAAGCACGGATAGGTTCAGGACAACTTCTTAGCCACACATGAAAAAACTTCCCAGCCTGATCATAGAGGCACCCAGTTTCATACATCCATGCGCACATCCCTCCTCTTTTCCTGGTTCTCTGCAGGGGCAGAGCCCTATGGCATGTCGTCAGAACCCTCCCGCAGTCTCCAGGGCTCAGCCACCGACCAGAAGCTGCCTGTAACTTGCCCCGGTAAGACTGGTACCCACTCTCAAACTCTTTTCTCCTGTCAGATTTAAGCAGTGTCTTGTCAAATGAAGATGTGCATTTGATCACCTGCAAGGGGAGAATAAGGGGCTAGGAAGGGAAAAGACACCTCTAGGTTAGTTTTCATAGACTACCATGAAGTGCACATCAGCATGCGCTGGTGTAACACATGGTGGGACCAGTCCAAGGTGCAAACCAGCTGTATTCTGGGTCTTCTGAACCTGCAAAGCTGGAAGCTCTGTTTTGCAGGACGATTGAGCCTACCATCATAGGAGATAAAAATGGTTTGGTACAAATGATGCCCTATGTTCTCCCTGTTTAAACTGGTTTTTAGCACAACTCCTACTGTGGGGCTGCCTCCAGCCTAACTAGCCAGTGGTCTTTGTTCCCAGGCTGGAGGAGATGTGGCGAAGTAAAGTCTCTGTGCAAGCACCATTTCTAAGCTCCTCCCAAGCCCTGCTTTTTGCTCCAGCCACCCAGGAAGCTCCCAGGGGCAACGCGGCTCCAATTCACAACTTCTTCAGCAAAAGGCAAAAGAATTATGCAGAGTATAGCCGCATCCCATCGGTGTGAGAGTACAGAGCATTTCTGTGGAGAGGTCCATTGGAGCTTTGATGTATGGGATCAGGTCCATTCATATGTGGGCCATGAAAAGATCAGTTATATGAAAAGTCCTCATCTTCGGTTACACCTACCAAGCCCGTGTGGTACGGACTTGACCCAGGGAACCAGAGGCCCATCGCAAGATCACAGTTTTGAACAGTCTTACCAGCTGGGCTTGCACAGTCCTCTCCCAAACCAGTCATGCAGTCCCTAAGATTTTGTAGGGCTAGGCATAACTTGCTGATATTTAGCTGGAGATCTTTAATGTATTTATTCATTTGCAACAGGTCAGAAGTGAAATAGGGCAGATAGATACTAAAACACAAATCTGAGACCTCTCTGCTTTCGGGACAGGCATTTTCTAAAGACTTAACCTGGATGCCTGCACCCACTTGGTACCCAGCATTCTCCATGTTAACATTTGCAAATGATGCTTTGAAGCGTTCCAGTTCTTTTAGGGCAGAGAGATTTATCTGAAGGGAAAACCAAGTCAGCTATGACACATTGCTCTGCCTCTTCCCTTAGCAGCTCTCTGCAGAACCCGGACGGCGCGCTGACAGGCAGCCGGTGAGCTGCAGGCAGAAGCAACAGCCAGTTTTTAAGTAGCATAAGTTGCCGATTCCAGTAGGCAAAAAGTGGGTGCACGGAGACACCTAGGATGTAATGTGAGGTTAAACTGGGGTCCTAACCTTGCCCAGGCTCACAGCAGAAGCAGGTAATTCAAGGGTTATTGCCGAGATGCTTTGCTGCACGCACACGCGGATAGAGCGGCTGGGAGGAGGCGAATCTTTCCCGGTGCTGGCTCCTCTGCGTAACACAGCATCAGGGTTGCCCAGGCGTACACTGCACCTCTTAAGGAGATGGTAGCAACTGCTCAATTTCTGTTCCTCCGCCCAACCCACAAACCTAAAATAGACTCTGGACAAAGCCATGGCCTCAGGACCCCCTCTCGTGCAGACTGAATTAAAGCTATCGCTGAAGGTGCCTCATTGGCAAAGCTAAACGGCTATACGTACTGCATTCAGACAATGCAAAGAACTGATAAAAGGCACTAAACAGCTTTAGAATGATTAGAAGATGTCACCTTCTTCTCCACCTGAAGAAGGATGCGTTCTACCAGAGCCTGTTCATTCCCTGTGACCCAAAAACCAGATGCAGGGCCGCTGACTGAGCAAACCGAGCAGGAGAAGTAGGCAGCAAAGAGAATTTGGAGTGACTGAAGATCAGAATGGGTAGAGAGGTCATAAAATAAATAACGAGATAAGGAGCCAGATGTGAAGCAGAGACGTCACGCAGAGCATCAAAATGAGCAATTGCCAGTGGGCAGCGCATCCATCACAAAGACACAGTACGTCGGAGGAATCTCACAGGTGACCAGGGGAAGCGGAAAAAAGCCCTGTGCTGCTATAGGACCTGCTCCAGGTAGGGGGCTGTCACTCCTCCAGCAGAAAATAGGAGTATAGGTGGGCAAGAGTGGTCTCAGCCTTTTTCTGGGAGTCAGTTAATTTAATGCTGCTCACAGCATAACTGCAGCAAGAATGCAGAATTTCAAGTGTCAAGTAAGTAAATTTGTATTAAAGTAACTGCAATTATACACAGCCTGCACTCGCTCCCACGGGAGGCTGTGGCAGGTTTGTGATGGACTTCACTTGAAGCAGAATTAGGATGATAATCGATACAAGCACAGCCATCATTTTGCATTTTCTTGTAGCTGCCAAAGCCTACGATAGTAAAAAGCAAAGGGCTTTTTAGTAAAGGCCTGCAGAGATTTCAGCTACTCTCTGAATAATGGCATGTGATCAAGTCCTTTTGTGAACAAAAAAAAAGAGAATTTCCCGCTACGTGCATGTAATTCCAATGCTGTGATAAGTTATTTGTTTCACCGCTAGTTAGATCGCTGCACAGTGTTCAGTGGCACAGAAGGTTTGAGTCAATCAATGCATTTTTCATCTCTCATATAAATACTGGTTTGTGCCTTAACTGTGTTAGCGGCAAATGGATCTCGGGTCTAACAAAAGCAAAACTAATTTTAGCGCTGTGAATAACCCACTGTGCTCAAAAATTAACCACTTCCTTCAATTACACACACAACCAGGTAGCTGAAAAAGTTGTTCAATATATTATGAGTCTGATTGCTTTTTTTCTAAAAAAAAAAAAAGTAATAATGGAAAGAACAGCAGTTTGCCCATCCAAATGGTGGGGGGCCAAAGGGGTTTAATGGGAGGCAACCAGTGCTGCGGCTGGGTACCGAAGGTTGCTCCCTCGGTGCACCTGAAGTTGGTTGGGAAGAGAAGGGCTTGCTGAGCACCACTACCACAGAAAAGGCTGCGAGACTGAAGGTGTGATTACACCGATGAGTGGTCAGTGCAAACTATGATCAGCCTTTCCCAGACAATCGCTGCTTATTCCGCACTTCTGCTCTGAAGATTATGAGGAAAATCCTCATTTGGCTGCTGTGCCCAGCTAACCTAAAGAAATAACAACTTCTCTACACAGAATTTATTTTCCAAGCAGATAATTTGACCTGCTTCAGAATGAGCCTGGACAATTCCCATGGACCTCACTCAAGGTGGACTCACTCACCATCTCCTCCAAGAGCCCACCCACCTCGGAGCAACCTGATGTCCCCAAAAGAAGCAGACGGGAGAAAGGGAAGTGCTAAGCACACGCTGTTTTTCCTGGGATGCTAACTGTCTGCTGACGAGACCTCTACATTTCAGAGGGTACCTACAGAAGCGCAGTGCAAATGACTTGTAAGGAGGCAGAAGCTCCCTTTTGCATCCCAAAAGCAGAAACTCATAGTTCGCTTTGCTCTCGTTTGGGGCCGGTGATATGACTTGCCAGAAAACTTCAGTGGTTATCACAGAAACAGACTCAGACAAAAGAGCAACAAGAAGAAGAGGCAGCAGTCCTGCAGAACAGCCAGACCAAAATGATGTAACCGTCGCAGGAGTCACTGCTCGGGGAGCTGGGGCCAAGCTCCCCCGCGCTGGCTTTCGGGGTGTGCACTGCCAGCCCACCACCACCTCCCTGAATTCCCTTCCGAGCAGGCTCAGGTAGTGCCGGTGTTTTGGGGGGGAGCAATACACAGGGCACACTTTGGCTTTTGGCTGCTCTGAGAGGAGCTCAAAGACTTGAAGGAGATTGAAATGGAGAAGAGGCTCTATCCATCGGGAGGGCATGCAGGGATCCAGCCCCAACCGGGGTTAAAATCCATTTTGCACAGTGCTGGAATTGGAAAAAACATGCACGTGCACAGAGTGTCCCTTGTAGAGATTCGCCAAGAGCAAGCGAGACAGGGAGAGGACAGGGAAAAGATGGTAGGACGGTGGCAGAGAAAATCCTTACCTTAAGCTGCCATGCAGAAACTGTTCAAAAAGAAGAGAAGGAAGGTAGTGACGATGACATGAGACCTTAGACTGGGGAATTAGTAGATTGTTTTACCTCTGCTGTATGTTGAAGCTCATGGGAGCTGCCAGCCTGCTCCCTGCTGCCCACTGTGTGCCCACGGGTGAGAAATCAGAGAGTGAACCTTCATGGTGGTGGTTCATGACGATAGGGAGCGGGAGATAGAAAAGGGGGATCCAGCTCCCTGGTTTCTTGCTGGTGCCAAGGCAATCACCCTGCCCTCTAACGAGCAAAATCCTTTCACCAAGGAGTGGCAGGATTTCTGTGGTTTTTATAACCTTTGGGTTCCCTATATAGTCTTGGGGAGACCTAGTCTCCTCTTTCCTAAACTGCAATGTCTCCTTCTCCACTGGCTGCAGAGCAAACTGTGCCTCTTCCCCCTGCAGCCCGAGATAGAGGGGGTCACTGCCCCCTTGGTGCCACAGGGCAGAACGGGACACGTCCTCCCTTGCTCCTGCACCTCCTTGAATTTCTCCTGGGAAGACGGAGATGGGCAGCAAGAGCTGTTCATGCTCACTTTTTCTCTGACCCTGGGAGGGTGCAATGCTGAGATGCGGGGCTCAGACACTTACAAATTGTCCTGAACTTTGCTCCTCTACCAAGAAAATGCCAGAGCCTAGGAAGGTGCACTTTTCTGCCCTCCCTGTCTGCTTTCACCTGCATGCAGTGAGGAGGAAGGATGTAGATGAAAAATGGTTGTACAGTTCTCTTAGTAGCAAGTCTTGCTACTATTCAGCATGATCGCTGGGACTAAAAGGGTTTAAACGTTCAGCACTTTCCTCTCTGTACACTCTCTTTTGACCATGCGATGTCCTATTGCAGCTTTTTTGCAAATCTTTTAGCTATCCAGGAGAGAGGTATGATGGACAGATTTGGCTATTGCCTTGTGCCCTCAGACAGGGCACGAGGATAAGGGGGGTCATAGCCGATCTCTGCCTTCCCCCAGTTGCCCTGGGGTGAGCCAGATTTAATGCTTGCCGTTTGTTTGATTCATTCACCACGCTATCAGCATAACCCAAGACAACATGGGTGACATTTGTTGTGAGCTGGCCCCTTTTTCATTAAGAATTGGCCTAAATCCACACACATTTAATGGTAATTGCTAGGCAGGCAGCACAGAGCAAATACCTTTTATTTCAAATCCAAGACAAGTCAGTGCTGGCTGATAGTTTGTTGGCGCTTTCCTACATTAATTAAGTACCTCTCATCTAATATTACACACGGTCTTTCAGAAAACCTCTAGTGAAAAGTCTATTTGTTAAAAGTGCCAGTTGAAGTCAAAACAACATCCAATATTGCAAATGAGGATTCCAGATTCCAGGATGAGATCTATTAGTCTTTCCCTGTTTAACTAATTAAAAACATGGAGGGACAGAATTTGTTTTGTCATTCTTCTGTCCGTAGGACTCCTTACAGTAGCTAAGAAAAGAAAACAAAATTCCCTTCATTTATCTTAAGATATCGGCTGGCTTACCCATCTGTGAGCAAAGAATGTTTTTGCTTAGCTTGCTTAACTAAATGAATCTTGGTTCACTTGCTTGCAGCTGAAGACAAATTAGGCTGATTATATACGAAAGGGCATACAGTACATCTAGGAATTAAACTGTGACTGGGTATTTAGGATGAATGAAATGAATAGGCAGCAACAGCTTTGCGTTGCTCTGAACAATCAGCAGTCCCCTTCTCTCGCAATCTTTTTAAAGCACTTTCAAAATAATCCTCAGTGTCATTCTTGTGTGTAAGTTGCTGGTTTGCAAGTATGGATTTTTAAAGAAACAAAAAAAATCCCCCCACAAACTTTTTCCCCTTTGGTATGGGAAGCATTTCGAAGCTCAGCAGCTCGCTGCGATGCTGCCTTTCGTACCTCAGCTGAGGAATTCCTGCCGCGCCACGCTGCCGGGCTGCTCCGTGTACAAACCACAGAGGCAAGCAATAGCACCACATCCTCCAGCACTTTATTCCCCACATCCCTCTTACTCCATAAGATGCCGCAGAACGTATACCGAATCTGCTGTGAGTGCTTGACAGGTGGTATTTCACATTCACCGCTCTTGGTGGTATGGGGAGTAGGCTGAAATACCGAGTTCTTCACGTGTCGATGGTTTTCGGTAATTAGCATATTTCAGCCCAAATCACAAACATCCTCCCTTGAAAAGAATGATAATTGCTGACAAAATCCGTGGCATGCAGTTTCATCAAATGCAAATTTGGGCTAATAAGACAGACACTAGGATGCACTAGGAGAATAAAATGCACCATAATTTTGATAAAAAAGTAATTTTTGCTAACATTTGGGGCATAATGTTTTTTGAGAGGACATTTGTAATTTTAATGTTGACGTGATAAAAGTGGGGATTTGAAGTACACAGACAAATAAAGTCTTATAGGACTGTTCTTGCAGCATACCATTGACATGAGCCCATCCCCTGTACAACTGCTTTTCAGTATGACCGTGAAAGAACAATACCTCTCAAACAAACAGGAGCTTTAGGTGTCTGGATCCCCTTTGAAACACACGTCCTCGTTTGGGTTACTGCAGGTACCTGCTGAGATGCAGTAAATCCAGTTTTGTGCTCTCTTCCCTCAGTATGGATGTAAAACAGAGGTGGAAGGCTGCCTCCCTGGCTGGTTGAGTCAACACAGGCTTAGGTTGGTGCTAGCTCCTTTGCCGTGCTGGTTTTGCAGCTTCATGACCCAAGCGTGGGGTCAGGAAGATGTTTGCTCCTGTGACTGATGTCAATAGGAGAAAGAAAAGCAATTCCTCTAGCAATAGAAAACACACATTTCTTGAATAGCGGGTGTTGCCCATATACTGAAATCAGATGAAAACTGAAAGGCAAATATTTGTGCCAGGGCAGGACAACCCTCTCTTTTCAAAGAAACAGACAGGTTCTGGGAAATGTTGTAGAGGCTTGAACTGGCCAGAACCCTGCCGAGGAAATTCCCAGGGAAACCTCTCTAAAGAAAGAACTATACTAAGGTGTTTGGAGCTTGTAGACCAAAAGTTTTTCTATATTTTGATTATCTTCAGGACAGACGGTCTCAAGGGACACCTTGACTTGTATTTGCAACTACTTGTAATTCCTCATCCATGTGGTATTGCATGCAGGTACACTGCTACCTCTCAGGTGCCCACGGGCAACTGAAAGACAGAAATATTGAAGTTGTTTTAGCCACTGTGACACAGGGAGCCCAAGCCAAAGCAAAGTCTGAACACGTCCTCAGGGTCTCAGCTCACAGTTTCAACTAAAGCCATCTTTTCTTCCCATCACACGTTTCCAAAATCTGATTGTTCTTTCCATCTGCACCTGCTGTTCTGCAGCTTGGTCATCCTCTCTCCCTGCCGGCCCCTGCCTGTACTCCCGTGACCATCCTCTCTCCCAGCAAGCAGTGACTCAGCCGCTATGGGTGCAATGCCTGATGACTCCGACGCCTAGTGTGTTTTCTGCATGCCGTTTTAGCAGCATGGATAGTCATGGTAGGCTGAGTCTTCTGCCTTCTCGTTTCAGCTGCTCTAACACGCATTCAGGCTATGGAGAAGCAACAGAGCACTTTCCAGACCACAGGCACAAGCTTTTTTCTCTTACTAAAAATACCCAAACTACTGCAGCAACTGCAGACCCAGCCACTCTCTGTCAACTGAAACATGATTCTCATCTCAGTAAGAAATCAGAACAAAAGTTTTCTTTCAAAGACTTTCTGACTGCAGAAACATGTGAAGCAAATAGGACAAGTCAAATCCCCAGCCTGAGATAACACAGTCGATACAAAGCAGGATATGTCTTTTGGTCTGAATTGGATGCTGTCTTATTAAAAGCTGATGGGTGCTCATGAATATAAGTTAGCAGTTTCCTTTTATCTAATGTTGTTGTTTGCCTCTGATATGACAGGCTCCTGTTTTAGTATATAGACTTGCTTTTGATGTATTGATGCACCAAGAATTTATCAATCATGGGGCAAACAAGACAAACGATCATAATAGTGGGGGGTTTTGTAGCACAATTGTTGAGCTTTCATGATATAAGCATCATAGTAAAATGATTAACTACATACAGGAGTGCACATCCAGCTTGCTTTTGAAAAACCGCACTCCAAACACACACCCATATATTTCTATAACAGCCATATAAATAGATACTCAATCATACCCTAACTTACAAAACATACAGTACTGGCAATCGGAGAGATAAACCCTTGTCTAACACTGAACAGCTTTGTCTCTTCTCTCGCTACAATTCTCTACCATGTTGAAAACAATTCTGCCTCTACTGCTGAATCCAAGCTCTGAAATCTGAAGACTGTTATATCGCCATGCTGTACAATCACCGAATGCCAGATTAAAATATACACAGGCACCCTATTATTCCATTTTCAGAAAAGCACAAATACTCTCCTTTCAGACATTATTTATATGGTTTTAAGAAGCTGCATTTCTTTCCAGAAAAGACTGTTTGAGAATTTCCATCTTTATAATATAGTATTGTTACAGGTATCTAAAGGAAAAAAAAACCCAGATGCAGCAATTCGTTTTATACATATTGTGTATAGAATGATTAGCTTCTTAAAAATGAGGACAAAGTTACACTCATCAGAGATGTGAACATTTTGTAAAATAAGAGTGCTTTTCTTGGTGTCACGAAGGATGAAATTTAATTAAAATTTTACATTACTGCTGAAATACATTTAATGCAACAAAAAAAAAATACCCTTAGTAACGCTAATAACTAGCTTTCTTTAACAGCCATCAATAACTGATCCTCACAATGACTTCACGTGGCACAGAAAGCCGCAGTATCCCCAGAAGTCTATAAGCAGGGAAATTTTAAAAAGCAGTCACACAGCGAGAGATAAACCAGGATCAGAACAAAAGTAACCCCAGAAGCTCCATTCTCTTTAGCCCTAGAGGCGTGCCAGTCCTTCGCTCATCTGCAGCATCGATGTTTCCTCGCGGAGGCATGTCAGCGAGAGCTCGGCAGCTTGGGGAGCAGGCACTCCTGGGGCTTGGCGTGTGTCAGGAATTTCCTCCTCTTTTCTGCTGGCTGGGCTGCAGTTACGGCGCTGGCGGTGCAGCTCAGGGAGCCGGGGAGGTGGGAAGCGCCCGGGAATAAGCCTAGCCACACTGGCCTTCTGCCTCACAGGCGTCTGCAGGAGTTTCTGGGGGGGAAATCTGATTTACAGACAAGCCAGAGAGCGTCCACTTTCTATAATGTGCGAAATCAGGCTCCATGGCATACACGTGAAAATAAACCTGCCTACACGCGATGGAATTGCAGTGTCGATTCAGCTGCATCATTTTCCATTGTTGCTGTATGAAGAATAGCATTTAAAACCTGACATCAGTTCTTTTAGACATGGGGGGCCTCCCCAGACAGATGATTAAACAAATGCCCAGGCAAGAGGTGTAATGAGTATTTTTGAGAATGTCCATGTCTAGAAAAGACCCCTGTGACCACAATTTTTAAGTGATTCACAAAAAACTAGTAGTTAATAATCTAAGATTTCTCATATAGGGTCTTCCTCTCCGCTGGAAAAACTGAGGGATTTACAAATTAAATGTATTTTTAAAAAAAGGTTAAAACCTGTGGAATTGGCATCACTGAGATGCGCAGACAAGCAGCAGGGAAGGATGGTGTCACCAACCAGAAAGACTGCCTGCACCAGCCGCCTTCACCATCCCGCCCAGTGTGTAACTGGGAGGCTTCCCTGGGGGACGAGCTCATGAAATCACCAGCAGGTTCCTCGTGCAGCGCACGCAGGAAGAACAAAGCCAGAGCTTGGGCTTATTTTGACTAAAATTTACCTGCATGATGTATGTTCAGACATCAGGAGACACCAAACCTCTCCTGAGCCCAGCATGTGTCCCCCTAAAGCTGAGCAGACACGATGCCGATGTGTGAGCCACGGCCGGCAGTTTGTACAAGCCCACCGCAAGGAACAGTGAGCCATCCTGGAATGAGTCAGTGCAAATCTTTTCCCAGGATAAAACTGGGTTGACTCTATTTTTGGTTTTCTACTTTTCCTCATTACCTTTTGGTTTTACATGCACTGGCATTTCCCAGTTCTGAGTGAAACTGGACAGAAATGCCAGCTCTCTTCCACAGAAGCAGGAAAGCACAGACGGCTCACAACGCTCCTGACCAAATTTGCAGACTCACTCCTTTCCCAAAGCATCTAAAATACTTGGTTGCTAATTTCAAGCTACTGAGCAAGCCTTCCATCCAGGATTTCCTGGAAATGACCATGCTATTTAGGACACCCAGCAACCCTCTTTTCTGGCAGATTCAAAAGCTAGGAAAATAAATGTGTCAAATGCGGATTTTATAGGAATAATTAAGGTAGCAGGAAACATGAGCCAAAAATGGAGCCTGTGCCTACTATCCTCTAATATTTTCCCTTTCATATTATCAAAAGATCAAGTTCTTAAGCCTGCTGAACTCCAATGGCTACGAAAACCTGAGCTCAAACAGAAGCTGCTAATGAGAGGAATTTCCTAAAGCTGCTTTAGCAGGTGTTTCCTGCTGAAACGGGGAGGGTCACGAATGTAAATCTCATTTGGAAAGTTTCTAACCCCGGGGATAATATTCAGTGGTGCTGCCACTCTCGCTGCCATCTGCACTAGAAAGTGGTTCAGACTGAACTAGATAGCACTTGATCCCACTGAGTGAGCCCAATTGTTTGCATTCTTGCACAAATGTGTGAATGGCAGCCTTCCGGCGAAGCAAATGCTGGGTCTGCTCCCTTCAAAGGCTTTGCCAGTGATCCTTGCCCTGCTGGCTTCATCCTTAATTGGCCTACACGGTGGGGAGCAATTAAAAATAAATGGTAGCTTGCTGCGCTGCTGTAAGAGGAAGTTTTGCGACTCCAGGCATGAGCGCGGCTACCTTAGCCCACTGCGTACGCCACGCACGGGGAGCGGCACGAGGGAAAGGGGAGAGACCCGGCTACTCCAAGGAAGCGCCAGGGAAGGAAAATCACATTGTAGGCTGCAATAAATCATCATTAGCCTTACGATTAAAGGTTTGATTGTCTGGGGCAGGAGCACACTTTCCCTGGTGTTTCTGCGGAGTGTGGGAATGGCATTTCCTATTACGCCTGTAGTCCAGAAATGGGATTTTTCATACCGTCTTCGCAAGATGGTACACCCCCCCTTCCATACAGTCTCAACGGGGAGAGCAGAGTACCTTTTATCCGCGTGGAAAAATGAGGTTTCTTCAAATGAAACTTCCAATACCAGAAGTTGTAAAACTAGACTTTAATGAAAGACAACTAATCTCGAAGAAAAGCACTGTCCCATACCTGTGTCATCGGGCTCTCTGAAACTTTAATCATAGGGAGGGAATTTTGCAGAAGCAATTAACTCACCATAATCATCTCTATCAAGCTATGGAGTTTCTCACATAGCTTCCTACTACTTATTAGTGGAACTCCACTGTAAGGATGAACTGAAAATCCCCATCAGTTATGGAATTAAAACCTGAATTAAAAATACCGACTTTCACTACACACCAACCCATATTTCCATGACTTCAGAAGTGGATTAGAGCACAAAAAAGGGGGAGCTGAGAGGTACTTGATTTTCCTTCGTTCCCTGAAGACATTTGACATGGAAGGTGGTCAGCTTCGCCCAGGAGCTAACCAGATAACTCATGTCAGCAACAACCATTATATAAACACTGTGTGTACGTCATTAGGAAACAGCAGCATTACACATCTCTCTTGCATCTTGCTGCTTTACTCTAAAGCATCTCCATGCTTCCTGCATCAGAAATGCGTCATACCTTCAGGTGTGTTTCTTCATTTCACAGTGGAATAAAAAGGGACGAAGTCTGCACTGGAAAATCTCCAAGACATCCTTTTCTCTTGTCTCTCTTTGTTGATACTAAATGGAGGCTAACAAAAGGCTTTACACAGATGATATCCTAAACGATATGTGATGCAGTTTTTAAGAGCTTACCATTCCTGGAAAAAGCTACCACTCTTTTTAAGCTGATTCAGTGAGCATGAGATAGAGCTAGTGTACAGACATACACTTCTTGCACTCATTTTTATGCCCAGTCTTTAGAATGAAAATCTAGACGTACTTCTAAAAATTATTTCTCCTGTAGCTAACGTGTGATGTTCCAAAGTCTGCAACACATGTTGGGAGGGAGCCAGAGAGGTGTATTTGTTACGTACCAGCCCGGTTCAACCTCTGTGATTACAGAGAGTTCCTCTCTCCCAGGAAATGACCTACAAGCAGCAGCAGAGAAAGACGTTTTTGCAATAGATTCCATCTTTAGAGGGCAAACAGGTTATATAAATCAGATCTCCGCATGGAGATATCTTGTGTCTTGTGCTGCAATGTAGCAAACCATCTGAATTGCATTGGCAGCATATGATTTACTCAACTGCTGAATGAAGACATTTATGTTCAAGCACATACATCTGATATATTGTTTGTAGGCACCTCCAAAATTCACCTTCCCCAAAGCTGCAAGATTTCAACAGCAGTAGGATGCTGGGGGGGCTGCGGAGACGCTTTTCATGTTCTCTCCACAGAGGGCTGGAGAAGATAATGTAATCCGTAATTCTTCAACGAAGAAATGTCACTCATCCAAAGCACTTTCCTTTTAGTCCATTATTTTGCAATACAGTTTCTAAAAAGAGAAAAAGTTTGAAATGATGCAAATCTCTCTATACCGGTTCTGACGAGAGAAACAGTGAGGGGCCAGTTGCTTAGTGATAATCACAAAGGCAGGGAAAAAAATACTGCAAGCCCTGCTCTGTCTGCACAGTCAACATGATGAAAAGGCCATGGCCTTGCAAGGGAAACAACACTGAGCTGCTTTGTTGTGTTGCTTGTGAAGATTTCTTATATGCTCATTCTACTCGATTACACTCAACGTTGATAATCAGGTCTTTTGACTACAGGGTTAAAAATTTCCTACTAAATAATGTTAGGGGTTCTAATATATTGTTACTATGACCTTTTTAATAAAGTCTTTAAAAATCAGATGGTATTTCAAAGCACAGGGTAATCCATAGCATTTTGCATATACTTTTGTGTTCCTCCCTCATACTTACAATACAGCATTTAAGCACTATGAAATGTGTTTAGAAGAGGCACAAAATATGCCAATGATATGAAGGCTGCCCTAAAAAGTCTGTCTGCTCAGAGATAATTAGACAAATTCTGTGGGAAGAATTTAATATTAAAAAATTACTATTGCTAGGGCTGGTCTTACCAGCCATGAGGTCACTTTATGGGGTCCCTTCCCCATTTCTCAGGAACCTTGATTGCCTATTAGTCCCTCCATGGGCCACAGTCAACTGCTCCTCCACAAGGCAGGAGGACGTCAGCAAAATCGTTTCTGACTGCTGCCAGTGTCGTCCTGTTCGAGAAACGCAAGCCGGAGCTTAGGGAACACTCACATTTTTTAGTGTCAATTCCTGAGTACCATGCTTGCGATTACAAAAGCAAAAATGTGGTTTTATAAAACAAATATAAAAATTTCAGTTTTGCTTATCTAACTGCTAAGTGCTTTTCACATTTACAAGTCACTCCAAAATAGCAAAGGATGAGGTGATCCAAAGATTTTTTTTTCTTTTTTTACCAAAAGGCTCAATAATTCTTTAATTAAGTGTGAAAGGGGAGCACTGCCCTGGCCCATCTATAAGGACTAACGAAATGAGGGTGCACATCATTTCTAGCCCCAGAAGTATGTTGTATATTTATACAAATTACACAAACCTTGAGGCAATACAATACAAAGCCAATAGTGCAAATGAACTAGAGATTAATGCAAACATAACGAAACGCCACAAGAGGAAATTCAGATTGGGCAGCACCTATGCGTATGCGTGAACAGCCCACTTCCACATTGCATGATGGCAATTTCCAGTGTCCTCGGGATCCCGTTCCCTCAATAAATGTCGCATCTCAAGTTGCATATCACAAACTGCTGGACGGGGAGCAGTCCTAAGCTCATCCCTCGTTCACGGCCACCAGCGCAGCACCATCTGCTGGGAACACAAACACTTTGGACAAATCTTTCCAGCACCGGCGTTTGTCACCACCCATCTTCCTAAACACAACGTGCCCTGAAAACTTCCACCTGTCTGGTTGTTCGCCCTTCTTTTCAGCAAAGATGAAATGATTAATCACTGCAAGTTAATCAGGTTGCTACTTGAGCAATTGGCAGCTCAGAGAACTTGGCAAAAAGCATGGTATGGCCTTCAGAAAGTTTTCATTTTAAGGTCCTATCCAAGAAGTCATTTTGATACAGTGGCCTCTAATCTTTGTAGGCTAACTACACAGGCAGGCATGTTCAGGAGACTGGGACAGGCTAGCGATGCCAAAATGAAGCCGGGAACCTGAGGCAGGGCCCCTTGGACTGTGAAATGGTTTTGGGTGTTCAACCCTTCCAAGAAGACTGGTTTCAGACATTCAAAAGTGAGACAGAAAAGGCAAGGGTTAATTCAGTGGAAGGTGGTGCTAGGTGAGAGATCTAAGCTAGTGAGCATAACACTGACTGTGTTATTTTGCCAGTGGTAAATCTGTGGAAGAATTAGTCACATTTCCACAGTCAAAACTAAGCTTCATTATAAAGTAGGGCATCAACATCTTCATTAGCTATGAAAAACACTGTGCATCCTCCCCACATTAACAGCAAGAGCCAGCTGGAAAATTTTGGCAGGCTTTTTTTTTTTTTTTCTCTCAGAAATTTTTTTGTGCTCAGAAAAACAGCCATTGGAGGAGTCTGAACCTCTGATGGAAATGAGAAAGCTTCCACCCTGGAAGGGTACTCCAGGACAGAATGTCTGCACCCTTGGAAGGGCTGGTTAGGGGTACGGGCAACACCCTGAGACAACCATACTGCTGCTGCTGTGAGAAATACCTCAATTTGTCCTTCCTCAGGGATGTCCTCACCTCATCCTGTTGTGTGGTGCAGGCAGGGCCAGAAAGACATTTCTGAAAAATATCCAAAGTTTTTGCTTGAAAAATTCAGTGACACTCCCAAGGTTTTCACAGTTTTGGGGTGGGTTTTTTTTTGGCAAAACCTTAATTCTTGGATCTCCTTTAAAAGCAAAACAAAACCTCCAAGAGCTAAGGATCTCTTAGTAAGATGTAGGTAAGGGTGAGGTGAACTAAATGATATTATCTTAAGGTATAAACTTTACATTGAGTAAAAAATCTAGGAAAGACCCCCAGGAACCCCTGATAGAGTTGCAGGCTTTATTCAGGGTCAGCTAACCAGTTGTGCATGGCCTAAGGTGGTTCAAGATGACAAAATATATCAGAGACTTAGAGACCAGATGCACTTAGGAGAGCCAATTCATCCAGTTTGTTAAAGAAACTCTTTTCCACTCTTATTGGTAATCCCAGTGGACTGAGTTAGCACAGGCAAATCTGCTTGTGTGTTCAGACTTTCAGCGAGAACTAACTTTTTATTCACTGAGAATATCACCATAGATTAACAATCAAGAAAGGGCTATCCATTATGTCATTCAAATAAACGCTTCCTGTTTACAGTTATTAAGGTATCAAAATATTACTAGGTTTTCATCACTATTTGTCTATAGCTTTGCAAATTCACGACACCGCTGTGTCATTTGCCCCACAATGGTATTTGCACGCAGAGCAGCCATTCACTCTTGAAAAATCCAATCTACTACCCACAACCTATATGTCTCCTAAAACATTTCATGATTCTGGAAAGCAATTTCTATCATGAGAATTTCATAAAATAGCAGGGAAAATTGAGCGCATAAATCTATATAAATACCTAACTGTAACAATCTCTGGCACTTTAATTCAACATAGTTTAGTTTCCTCCTCATAAAAATGGTTTCATTTCACAAAAGGTACATTTTAACATAAAGATTACTATAGTTTGAATAATCTGAATGACATTGCTGATTAATTCTTTTTCCAACTACTTTCAGTAACAAAAAATGAACAGGAGGGAAGGTCACTGTGACCAACAGTGTTCTCTGAATCCAGCTGGAGACTGCTAGCAGTAGCTATTTACAGCTTTTGCAGACAAATCCACAAGCCCCAAATATTTTTCAAGTGCTAAATCAGTTAGTCAATATTTAAAGGCCATATATAATAAAATTCTTCATTTGGTTGCCCCTGCAAACATTATTGCTGTTACCTCACGTGTACAGTGCACAGCGGCGACTTGCAGGCTCCACCAGCTGGTGCCTCACTCTGTGAGTCAAAAACACCCAGAATAACGGTCCCTGACCCAAAAGCCTGCAATTTCAAAGGCAAGTCTCCCCAAAAGGGTGACATAAACAAGGGGTGATATGAGAGGGGACAATAAAAATTTATAGGTTGTGCATTGTAGTGACTATAATTGCAGTGCATATAATTCCTTTTCAGAACAGTATCTCTGAATCTCCACCCGACTAATGAGGCGTGCTGTTTTGGTTTGCTTTTATTTCACATAGGCTATGTACTAATTCATATTATACAGCTTGAAGCCTTCACGCATGGTGGAGCAGTAAGCAGAGGAGGGAAAAGAAATGGCAGCCTCCTCACAGAGCATGCCACTATTTCTCTCTCCAAAGTCTCCTGCTTCTCCTTTTCCTTCTTCTCCCACAACGCAGAGGTTTGTACGTGTGTCAAGTCTGGCCACGGTGGCAGAGCACAAACTCCATCTCAGGGGCCCAGCACGTGCTGGTCGAGGAGGTTAGCTGTCACTCTGAAAGAGGACAACAGATACAAAACCCGATGTGAGGGTTCAAGCATACTGGTTCTGGCATGGAGGGATTTGTTGTATGAACACTAGTTGTCCTTCACACTGGGGTATGCCCTTAGCATCTACTCGCACATCAAAGAGGAAGACATAGGTGTCAAGGAAATTGTTGGCTGGCCATTGATTTCAAATAGGTTTCAGGCCATCTTTAAATCTTTACATCACTTTGTTGAGTGGTGTCCTGGTCTGAAGCAAAACAGAACCAGTTTTCTGTTCAGTAATTTTACTTTGCAGCTAAACCTCTTCTAACTAACTGAACTCTCTGAAATTAACAGCATATTGTCCAGACACTGTTCGCTCTCAGAGTGGTAAGACCCACGTTTATAGTTGATCGCAAGGAATGGTATGCAGAGAGGCTCTTGCTTATACTTATTGCTATAACACCCAAGGCCAGCCAGCTTTGGTATTTGCCCCGTTGCAGAGTCAGAAGCAGAAAAGCGTAGAGGGGTCACACCTGCAGGGAGGAGCGGACAGGACAGGTGACCCAAAACTGGCCAACAGGGTATTCCATCCCACCTGCCTCATGCTCGGTATAACAGCTGAGGGATCAAAGGGTCAGCCCTCTTTCTTCAATGGACGGTGTCCGAGGAAGATTCTGTCTGTTCGTCTGCCTTAATCCTGATCCATGCATTCCTGAATCCAGATCCAGAATCCAGTTCCTGTCCATCACTGAGTCTAGTCTGGGACTTGCCCAGTGCCAGCCGGTGACGTGATCATGATCCCGGGAACTTGATACCGGTTTTGTATATATTGTATGTATTTCATTATTTTCTTTTTATTTTATTATTAATATTTCATTAAAGTAGTTTAGTTTTTTCTAAACTCCTCAGTCTCTCTCTCTCCCTCTTCTTGAAGAGAGAGGTGGGGGACAGCATCTGTCGTTTGTCTCAGTGGCCAGTCCGGCCCAAACCATGACACATGGTCAAACACCAGGAACGCAGGCAGTCATTCAAAATGAAGGGTCAGCTAAAACATCGGCTTCAAAGCCCGAGGCCAGTGCTCCACAGAAGTGAGAGCAGAGCTTCCTAGCAGCCCCCAGGCCAGCACTGGAGGGCTGTGCCTGCCAGAAACAGGTGCCGGAGGGTCCTGCCTCATTCTTACAGTTTAGCAACACTTGTGTTGGTTTTCGTCCTGCTGAAAATATCCAGTTGAACCCAACTGAAATTACAGTCTCTGCCTAGCATTCACTGCTCAGGACTGCTGGGGATAAAAGGGCATGCCGGAGTGCGAGGGTGTTTTACTAAGAGATCAGGCAGCGACTTGCACGGGACCATTTCATTGCTATTTCTCTGGAGTTAAGCAATACCAAAAACCCCCACTGCAGAGCTCTACGCAACCCCATGCATAGCCTCTTGGCAGTGTGGTACGTCCAGCGGCACCGACAAATTCCAAAGCAAACATAAGGACTCCGCGCAGCCCCTGAACTATTTACAATAACCTCCTTCCCATCTCACTCCATGGAAAGATTTATTTAGGCAAAGAGGAGGATGAGGGTATCAGAAAACAGGTGTCTGAAAACGCAGGATCAAAAAGAAATGCTGTACATAGTGTCCAACTTTTTTAATGAGGCAGCAATTCGTTAATTCATCTTTCTGTTTTAATAAATACAGCCTATAAAGTAAGGGAACGCACTGTATTCACAGAAGTCTGTAACTGGAGCAAAGGAAAGACGTTAGTTAAAAATATCCAAACAGATTCCTGATTAGAAATAATTATTTGTCTTTGGTTACATCTTACATTTCCCCAATGGCCAGGAACAACAAGGTAACACCCCCCAGGAAGACCACAATGTAGATTTATATGACAAACCACTACCTGAAGATGAAATGTAAATGTTACGGGATGGTGGGGAGAAGACAAGGTGCCCAGTGTATCCTGTGCCACAGGTAGAGGTTTCAGCTCAGCATTTGCCCTGATCACCTGAATCCCTGAAGGCATCCTTCTTAGCCCGCATAAGGCAACTGACTGATTTCACTTGTCTTTTTTCAGTCTGTCGAACATGCAAAACGAATACAAATCATTACCTGGCTCTTTTCAAGGTTCAAAACAGAATAGGAAACTCAAACATAGGCTGCAAAGATAAAAAACTATCTGCATATTTACAAGAGCAACTTATATACTTTCAATGTAAATAAAGATATCATTTATTTACATTTATTTATAGTTCTATTACACAACAAAAATTATATATAAAAATGATTTTGCTGTAAATTCACATGGACCAAAGAAGAGGCTCATTTATTGGAACAGTCCTGAAAAATCATTCAGACGCATCACATACGGAAACTTATTAATGCACATAAAGATTAATACCGCTTTGCAGCTACTAGCCTATGTGCCCCAACTTCAGGAAACCCTCAGGAACAACTTTAGGGCCTTCTGGTCATGAAGCTCTGCTAGCAAGTGTAATTCCCATGGCAACTCTCTCTCCTCCAGCAGGTTTTCTCATAAGGAAGATGTCCCCTGGCAGCAAGTCCTGCCTGAAACCCTGTTCAAGAGCTTATAACCAGTAGCTCTGTAAGCAGTAGGACAACACAACCCAGTATCTGAAAAGTCTCTTTCCTGTGGATTCTCTGATGCTTAATAAAGGGTGAGCCTTTTTTTTCCATGGATGATTTCTCACCTACTTTCACACCTGACAGGTATAGGGACGTTCTGATCAGCTCTCTGCAGTCACAGAGTTGCTGTCTGGGGAACATTGACTCCAGAAATAACACTTTCCATAACTACTTATGTGCTCAGTCTGACTCACTGGATTACAGCCAAGCAGAATAGTGGACACTCTTGCATTTAACACACTATGGAACCTGGGCAATCACAACACATCAACAATCCTCTTGCTGATTAGAAAAATATTTATCTAGGTGAAGAGATGAAAAAGAAATTATCTGCCCCAAAATGCTTGTTAAGCAGCAGAGCATACAGGGAAGGAGTATTTAGATTTTAAATGAACCTGTCTTCTCATATGCAGAATACACATAGCTGAGATACCACTTAGAGGTTATGACTCACCCACTCAGCTCATCAAGTTTGAAGTCTGAAGACATGCAAGTGATGTTGATATTCACTGAAGACTTTATGCTGGATGCAACTCCCTGCTGAATGGGTGCCTTGCTTTGACTTAGCATCAGTGAATTTTATCTCAAACCCTCACAACAGCACCTAGTACGTGCTTGTTTTATCTGAAGATCATTTTTGTTCTTTTCAAATAGCATAATTAATTACATACAAGGAAGCAAGCAGAAGTATGAAAGCAAAACTAGGTAAATCTCTGGTCTCCCCTCCCCTGCCCTACACGGCACTTCGTTGCATACATGAACCAATAATGTCAACTCTCATGCAACTTTTGGAGTATTGCGTCCAGCTTTGGAGTCCTCAGCACAAGAAGGACACGGACCTGTTGGAGTGGGTCCAGTGGAGGGCCACAAAGATGATCAGAGGGCTGGAGCACCTCTCCTATGAAGACAGGCTGAAAGAGTTGGGGTTGTTCAGTCTGAAGAAGAGAAGGCTCTGGGCAGACGTTATAGTGGCCTTCCAGTATCTGAAGGGGGCCTACAAGAAAGCTGGAGAGGGACTTTTTACAAGAGTGTGTAGTGATAGGACAAGGGGTAATGGCTTCAAACTGGAAGAGGGTAGATTTAGATTGGGTATCAGGAAGAAGTTTTTCACTCTGAGGGTGGTGAGGCACTGGAACAGATTGCTCAGAGAAGTTGTGGAGGCCAAGCTGGATGGGCTTTGAGTAACTCAGTCTAGTCGGAGGTCTTTAAGGTCCCTTCCAACCTAAACCATTTTATGATTCTATAATTCCCATAGATTACCCTAGATATGCCAATGGGAAAATGTTCGGTGGTAAAGTCAGCATATATTTTAAAACAGTTGTATGCTGCTCTGGTTAGGGGAAGTTTTATTGTCAGTCCATTGCTCAATACAGTCAGTATGGCTGAAATTATGTTTCATCAACTGTAAAAGGTACTTTCACTGCTAGAGAGTAATACTGTTTCAAAGAAAAACAGAGGTAAGCAGCAGCCATTTTCTAGATCTGCAGCTCTAAAAAACTCACATTCAAGTTCTGAAAACATACAGTAACTGCAAATACACTCCTTGGGTTCAAAATTATATATATAAACTATATAATATATTGGGGGATGTGGAGTGATCTGATGCTTATGGATGAATCACCCAAGGAAGAAAAGACACAGCAAATTATTCTGAGGCTCCACGCTTTGTACGTCAGCCACCTTGACACCTCTAAGCAGGCAGAGATGTAAGGCCTTAATGGATGACGATGGTACAGGAAATTGAGCCTAGGAACCGGTCACTCTTCAATGCCTAACAGCAAGATTAATTAGGATTCAGATTTGGATTCTACTTTGCAACTGATCACTGTCACCATTCAAAGTTCAAGGCTCTCTCTACTCTTCCTAGGAGCACTGCTTAAGATGATCCTCCACGGTTTCTTCAGGCAGCCTGAAACACAGAGAAGTTTCCCATTACTGTGTTTTGTCTTCACCTCTCCTTTCTTTTTTTAAGGGTGATTTTCTGAAGCAATTTGCCATTTTTTAAATCCGATTTCTGTCTAGTACCGTCTTCCCTGTTTATCTACTGTTTTATTACATTCTGTCTGTACTTTACCTCACCCCTACCATTTCTAATCCTATGCCTTTTCTAGCTCAGAATTACTCAACTTCCATTTCCTCTTTTCCTTTCTTTTTCAATTCTCATTTAGAAATCACATTTCATAATCCTTTTTGGCAGTGAGACGTAGGTGTCATATACTTGCTGGTGTGCAGATGCTTTCCTCAAAAGTCCAACATCTTTTTCATTCAGCCACTTTAGAAGCTGATTTTAAAGGCAGATTTAGTGGTAGGTAGATGGTTTTGTACTATCTAGCTAAAGCAAAGATAGGTTTTATTTAGCAAATTTTAAAATAAATTAAGACTGAATGTTTAGTCTCCTATTTGAGTAGTTAATTCCTTTACTGCATCTGTATTTTTTAATCTCAAATTTCAGGTTTTTTTAAAAAAATCAGTTTATTTCTTAAACTAGAAGTGGGAGTTTTAAAAAGAGCCATAAATGAAAGGGAATAAAACAAAATACAAGCCTAACGCAGGAGTTCCCTTGTGGAACCTTAAAACTGATTACTGCCACTTTGTGTAAGGTCCAGATCAGATGTGATCATCTGGAAAGCTAGTCTTCCAGAATAAATGTCAAATAGCGCGATCACCAAAAGAAAAAGGCAAATGGCATAGATGACTTTCAAGCTTTGCAAAGCTCAGTGTGAGAGGTCCTTATCCTTCCTATGACTATCCTTTGACAGAAACTGAAGGAGCACAAAATATGCCAGAGGGAAATACTGATTCCACACAATCAATAATTTTGATTTTCATGCTGTCACAATTCAGTAATAAATTAGGAATCAGAGGATCTACCAAAAAATGCCAGATGGTTCATTATGAAATATACCAGCTGTCCTTTTTCCTCCAATGTCTCATTTTAAACTAGTGGAAAACAAAGTTACTTTAATCTACCCTGTACAGCTCTATAATAAAAACAGCCACCAAAATAAAGGTTAAAATATCCAGCTGCTCACTGGATTCACCTGGTCTACCATCACGATGTCATGGAGTGTAATTATCCAGCGACTTCAGAAAACAGATCACTGAGGGGCCTCTGCTCCCGACACCATACTGGCTGTGCATCAATTAAAAGTTGATGTATTGTTGCTGTATTTATTTCTAATAACGTCAGCAGCATGCTCTTTGGTTTCCAAGTGTCTGTTGGTTTCTAAGCATGTCCCCTGCCTAACAGAGTTCACAGTGTCAGGGTAGAGGAGCAGACAAACAGCTGTTAGTATAAACTGATCAACGCCTATGCAGTTGAGCTACCAAGGACATAAGTCGAATGTGTACATTGTACCTCATGCCTAACAAGGGCAGTCAGCACAATTCTCATTAGATGTCATGTCAAAGGTGGGTCCTGTGTTAATGGACTGGGAACAGAAAGCAAAGGCAGTTTTAGAGGGATATAGATGAATGACTCGAGGCAAAACCCCTTAGTTCAACAGATTAGCAATACACCTTTTTTCCAAAACACCCATGTACTTGAACAGAAGGCAGGGGGTAAAGTTATTTGAAAATCATTTCTATGTTTACTGTCTTTGGGTGCTACCTTTGCAAAACCAATAGCTCAGAACTGTTAATAAATAAATCCTTGGGGTTATAAGAATACTTTCTTAGACACACTGGACTAAAACTCTTCCCTGTTTCATTTTAGTTGTATTACTTAAGGGATTTGGCACGTTTTAAGAATGTAACAGACTACACGTATTCTTCAGAGCTCAGTCTCAATTATTATAGCACAGTCAAACTCTTTCCACTAAGGTTTGCTAGAGATAACAAATCTATCCCTCAGCCGAGCACAAAGATGCAAGCAGTGCAAAAAGAAGTAGTCAAGGGGGACATTTTTCACATTTGCCTTGCAAGAAAACCCAATTCATTTTCAAGTTAATTCTTTTCAGTTCCCTCACTAAAAAAGACTTAATTCATGTTGCTAGGTGAGTGTATTAGCAAAGTCTAAAATAGAGCCCAGTAAAAAATTTACATGATTTGCTCACCTATATAGCTGGTTTATGTGTTTATAAATTTCAATCCTTAAAAAACTTTTGGAAGGTTACTCAAATGTAGCATTGTTAGATCTGCAGCCACAATTTCTCCACACTAGCAATGTAAACTATGTTAGTTGGGGGGGGAGGGGGGGCGCTAAGTGCACACACTTAGTCCTCCGGGAGAAGAAAGAACAAATAATTTCATGGACTTTACATAAATGTAGTCATACAAGTTCCTTTTTCCCTCTTGGAAACTGCCAGGCATTTCTGAGTGTACTGGTTATTCTGAAAAAACAATGTTTTTAGGCACCAGGATTCCCTTTTTACTTCCAGACACTCAGTACCTCATATTTCTATTTACTGTGTTTAAGTGTCTAGGATCAACAAGAAACCAGTGAAACAAAGCAACAGATCAGCAAAAGTTGAATTAGTTCTAAAATTTAGATATGGCATTGAGATACAGAACTTAGAAAACGCAAGAGAAACAAGCATTTATCTTTATTTCCAAACAATATACAACTTTAAAATAAACTTTAAACATTTCCTTGCAGTATTACTAATTCATGTTTTGGAATGTGAAAATAACTCCTTTCCCCCCCTGAAGCTGTTTATATGATTTTTTAAAGTTATTTCCACTTTAATAACCTACAGTTTTAATAAACACTTGACACAGAGTAATATGTGTATTAAATAATACGTGTATTAAAATTCTCTCTTCTTTCAAGTATTTTTAAAAGATGGTTAAATTGATCTACTTTGCAAGTCAATGTTTATACTACCTCTTTTTAGCAGTATTGTAAACTGAATGCAATCTGTTTTTTAACAGAATCCACAGCTGCTTCAAAATGTCCTTTCTGAGGCTCTAGCCCTTTTTTCAAAGGACTTTCATGAAGAATGTCTTTAATCAGTATTCATTTCAAGTACATTTTTTATTCATTTCATAAAAATCTGGTCTGAGTAGAGTTCTTATCATTGTAAATAACTGACTAGATACTCAAATCTTAAAAATTATACTGGAGAGCAGCAAGATAATTCATACGCTGTTCTCCCACATTTCCTTTACTACTGCTTCTTGGCATATCTTCTTCTTTCTTGTCTTGCTATCAAACTTAAAAGACTACACACTGGAGAAGGTTGTATTTGAACTGGAGAAGGTGAAATTTTGCCAGAGTTGAATGTTTTATGTAATACTAGCCTTGCAGAACACTGACGATGATAAATGGTGTGCAGTTAACTTCCTTTTATTGGGTCCTTTCTGTCCCAAGGACCTGAAGCACAATACCGATCCAGGGAAGAAACTACCTAAAAAACCTGTATTTTCTCCTTTGATTAGCTTTAGTTAGGCCCTTGCTGACTTTTGTGTTGTACTTAAGTACATACGTGCAACCTAAGAAGATGATAAGCAAAAGAAAGTTAACGGCTTCCCAGCCTGCCTGTTCTTTCCTCATCTCTGGAGAGCTTTTGCCAAAAATCCAGTGTTCTCTGTCTTTATTTGGACAGCGATGTATTACCTCTACCTATAGATGGAGAAACATAAATCCAGTGTTCTCTGTCTTTATTTGGATAGTGAGGTATTATCTCTACCTATAGATGGAGACACAGAGATAAAGTCAGTAACATGAGCTGAAGTCACATAGTGAGCCAATGTCAGTTGGTAAAATATGCCTTTTCAACTACTCTTTTACATCCACAGTACTGCACTTCTAGAAAGCAGTGACACAAAAAGGTTTATTTCTGTGCATGGGTCGCAGGCTAGGATGCATGAAACGTGAACACGGCCAAGCACTACATCAGGGTGAAATGAATTTGAATGAGGCACTTCATCCCTCAGACACCACCTGTGAACAGAAAGGGACCGCTTGTGGGACGCAGTCATTTATCAGCCACGCCTGATTTTGCTGATCATATTGTTGGCATTAAAGTATCACCTTATTAAGTGTAATCACTTACGGTTTTCATAGCGCTTGCCATTTAGACTCAGTCTTTGTAGAACATTGTTTTTGTAAGCTAACTCCTACGTGTTCACATTGTCATGCAGTGAAAGGTCCTGAAGCTTTGGTGTCCTCCACTTGTGTTGAAACTATCACATTTGAAGCCCAAACACCAGCTCTGGCTGTTTTCTGACTATATAGCCTAACTGAGCTTTTTTTTTTCTCCTAATTCCAGACCTGAGAAACCGTGTTAACTAAAATACTAACTTTACATATGGAAACGAGCATATCACCCCTCAATTTTGGAGGGCCTCTGAAGTGCTGTGGCCAAAGGAGGTAATGCTGCTTCATCGAGGTGGATGAAACACCTAAAGGAACTGGCGAGCTGGGCAGTCTGGGGGTTTTTCTACCCAACTCTCAGCTCTGGGCGAGCCAAACTTTTGCCGCCATTTGGTGCTTTGGAGGGTTTGGTAGTTCCACACAGGACCCCGTTACCTTCGGCTGCCTCTTGGGCCGTGGCTGTCGCTGGGCCTGGTGGCCTCTCACCCCACGGCTGCTGCAGCACAGGGGCTACGGGCAACAAGGGAGCAGCACAAAGGCTCCCCAGCCAAAACCGAGAAACCACTGCCCGGCCAAGCTCTGCCGCCCAGACGACCAGCACCTGCCACCCCCGTGCTCAGTCCCGCCTCAGGAAAGCAGTTTCCGCCATGAAGGGAGCACCATTGACCCAGCAAGAGGATAAGCACAGCCACAGCGAGTGGCGGCGGCTCCCCTCCTCCTGCCTGTGAGCGGCGGCACGCCCGGCCGTGCTGAGCCCGCCCGGCCGCGGAGCCTCCCTCACGCCGCCGCCCTCAGCCGCCTCCCGCCCTGCGCCTGCGCCACTTGCGCCGCCATTACCCCCCCCCCTCTCCTCCCACGCGGCGGGAGTTCGTTTCTTTCCGGTAGCGGCGAGTTACGGGCAGGCGGCGCTGACGGGGCTTAGACGAAGCGTCGACGGACGGACGGATCGGTGGACGAAGAGACGGAGCGAGGGAGGGGGGCGGAGGGGTGGTTTGAGCGGCTGCTGTGGCCGCGGGGGTGGTGCGGGAGGCGGCGGGCTGGGGTGACAGGGGCGGCCGCGGCGCGGTCCCTGAGGCGGGGGAGGTGGGGGGCTGCTTCCTCCTTCCCCCCTCTTCGGTGAGGGGCTGCGCCGGGGGCGGTGGTGGGGGCTGGCAGGTGGCCGCGGGCTTTCCCCAGGCGGCCTAGGCTTTCTGTCAGGCTGGACTGCCCCGGGTTGACCCCTGAGGCGGTAGGCTGAGGGAGGTTGTGCTCCCCTCCTGGTCGGGCCTGTGCCTGCCTTGGGTGCTGGGCTAGCTGGAGTGCTGTTAAAAGTGCACTGGTGAGTGGATTTTGTGGATTTTGTTGCAGTCTCTAGGCTTCTGTGATGCCACATTTAAGGTCAGGGAAGGTGGTAACTGTCAGCGAGGTGAAATCACCTAACCGGATGGCCACCAGCCCAAGCTGTCTGGGTGCAAGGGTAGAACATGAGCCAAAGAAGAAGTTGGTAGTCAAGCGGAGTCCTCACCCAGCACCACAGAGAAAACCCAAGCAGCCCTCATCTTCCTGTCTGCAACCTGCCGTCCTCTCTAGCGTTGCCGGTGAGCAATTTGCTCCTCTTATACCCATGCAGAAGGAGCAAGGTGAGAGCAGCCAGAAACTCCCAGGTGAAAAAAACAAGGGGATACAGTGCAGGAGGGCTGCCAGAAGAAAGACACGTGTAGGTCTGCCAATTTCAGACACTGCTGTGCGGGAAGACTGGCAGGCAGCAACCACAGCTGCAGAAACGTGCTGGGAAGAGACCGTAAGGAGAGGGACAGGACAAGGTCAACAGCTATGTTTCTCAGGAACTACTTTGCAAAATAAATTTTCAGCAGGGATTGAAAGGAAAGAACATAGCTTAGAAGGACTGAACATCTCAGGTTTCCAGGAGAATTCAGGTAGCTCAGGAAAAAAAGGCAAATGCTCCTTTATGGAAGGAAAATTACAAATCCCATCCTCAGAGGAGGAAATTGAGAGCACAGAGAGACATGGCATTTCTTGTTTGCCAGAACCAGAGGTGCTGCAACCCAGAAAGGGCACATGTAGTACTGACATGAAAAGCACTGACTCCATCATGATACTGAAAATGCAAATCCCAGATCATAAGACGAATTTGGGGACTCAGGAATCCTTGTCTGAACCAAAACCTCAGGAAGAGGTAGATACGCCAGAGAAGTTGGATGGGTGTTCTTTAATTGGATCAAGAAAGCCAGGGACACAGGAGAAAGGAAACAGATGCTTGAACAAGAAAGGTGGTACATCTTTGACGAAACCAAAACTAAAAGGTCCCAGAGAGAGGGGTAGATCTGCCTTGCTAGAACTGCGTACACGGTGTCCAGAGTCCGAGGGGGAAGCCATGAGTCTGAGGAAGAGGGGCAGAAATGCACCGATGTCACAGCAGCTACAGGGTCTAAGTAGCCAAGAACAGCCAACAGCAAGAGGAAAGGTGTGCAATTGTTGCATGAAAGAAAAGCAGCAGAGCTCAAACCCTCAGAAAGGAGCAGACAGCCTGCAGGAAAGTGGTGAGCGCTTGTGCCCCATTGTAGGGTGCAGAATTTGGGCTCCCTGGACAAGGGACTAGTGCTGTAGTAAGACCCCGTTAGAAAGTGAAAAAACAGGAGGTATTTTTCTTTTGCAGATGTGTCTGTGTGGGACAAAGTCATGGGGGCAGGAAGGAGCGGCCTGTACTCTATCTCAAAGTGGGTGGTTGCTAACTTAGCTCAACAAGTGTAGAGATAAGAATTAGGGTCTGCTTTACAGTACTGTGAAACCAGTCTTAGAAGAAAACATTTTTAGGAAGAGGAAAAGCTTTTCTTGACAAAGAAAAGCAGTTCTTCTGTGAAAAGGAGAGGAGACTAGATATCCTTTTGGGGGGTGGGGGGAGGAAGGGATATCGGCAGCAAGATGCCCCAAGTAAATTTTTTTTTTTTTTCCCCCTAAAATATGGTCTGTTCAGTTATGCATAGATGGTCAGGCACAAGCAGAAAAGGAGGCAGTAGTTTCAGCAAAGCCAAAATAAAAGATAGTCAATTCTTCATTCATCTGGATATTATTTGATTATTTTTGAATATGTATCATGCTGTCTTGTTTTAGTGCTTGCCTTTATAGGATGCTGGTTTCTGTTTTCAGAAGTTTTTGGTTTTTAGTTGTTACTGTCCGCAAAATCCTAAAAGGTGTAGAAACAAAGATTGCATTTTGGTGTTTTAAGAGAGTGTTGTATCAAACTGGAACAATTTTGAAAGAGGATTTTTAAAAGTCTCATTTTTTTTCAGGATAATTGCCTAAAAGACATTCTTTTTACTTTCAAAGTGGGTACATTCAAATGACAAGTATTTGCTGTAAGTTATTATTAATAAATATTTTATCTGGAAACCATGTTCTGAAAAACTGAGGTATTAAAATTGCATCTTACTCACTTTGAAAACTAAGATCTAAAAAACCCAACATTCTACTCGTACATTGAGTCCATTATCGAGACAAAATTTTCAGATGTATTTTTTTACATAATCTGTATTTGGTCTTAAATAAGAAGTAGTACATTATAAAAATGCAAGTCCTTCAGTTTTCCTGGATCTTCTTGAACAGTCTGATGCATTTGGTTGGACTATATCTCTGAAATAAATCACTATATGCTTATAAACAAGCTTTCCTATTACAGGGAATCTACTGCGTAAACAAAAGATTTTAAGGCTGAATGTGCAAATATCTGCATTTTCTTGCCAGACTTGCTCTAATTTGGTTTCCACCTATGTTTTAAACATACGACTTCCAATGTCCCTTTGACATCTTAATGTCTGTTCATCTTTGCAGTATCTGAAGATAAAGCATCGTTACTCGTAAGTCTGCTAATAGTGCTCAATTAAAAAAAACAAAAGGTAGAACTTTACAGAAATGTTTTAGTCTTCCACAGTGTCGTGTTCTTTAGTAGCCTTGAACGTTTTTTGTTCTCTTTATAAAATACTGACAGGGTAGTGTTTTTCCCTTAGCATATTCTTTAATGACACTTCTTTGTTTTTAATCAGCAAAGGAAAAATGCAAAGCAATTGAGCAAAACTCCACTACACAGGCTGTGAAGAAGCTTAAGACAAATGGAAACAGATCAGAAGATTCCACGGAAAAGGAACCTCGCTACTCTAAATCTCCTTTGGTTGCTACCTTAGGTGGGACTCAAAGCAAGAACTTTCTGTGCCATCCTGTAACAAAGAAGTCTGTTGTGCAGTATAAAAAAAGGAAACCCAGAATTGATCGAATCAAGTGCTTGCAAAGTTTTAGTGTGACTACAGCTGAAAAAGCGAGAAATGTATCTGCACAATGTGATGCTGATCATTGCAGAAACATCCTCAACCATTGTAACGGCTTGCTCTGTGCAACAGAGAGGAATCCATTTGTGAGATTAGAGGCCTGTAGTTACATCAATACATTTGTGAAGTCTTCAGCTAGTGGAACCACCAGCAGTTATAAATTAAGTGGATTCTTCCATGTAGCCCAGAATAAAAGAAAGTATGTTTTTCCTGGTGGTACTGTAGAACAGTGTGATATGAATTCCAGCACTAGTAGAATGCAAAATGAGAAATCACCCATAAAAGGTGGTTTATTGTTTAATAAAGAAGAAAAAACTCAAAACGGAAAAGAGTGTTTTTCATGCTGTCAGAGTGAAAACAATATGTGTTTAAGGGGAAAAAAGTGGAATATTGGTAGAAAGCCCAGAAAAAAGATGAAAATCACTGAGAAATCAGCAGGGCAGAATATTTTCACAGACATGGTTAATGAACACAGTGAGTGTGAGTTACAAACAGAAGTGGCAGTTGCCATGTCAAGCTCCTTTGCAGTCTTAGGACTAAATAATAAAGAAGTTAGTCTGTCAGCTTCATGTGATCATACATCAAATATTCATATAGGAAAAAATACTCATGAAGCACAAAATATATCAGTCTGGAGAAAGAATAGTGCCAAATTACCTGCATTTGGAGATGGCTTTAAGAAGACAGCTGAGCTCTCTGTAATAGCAAAAGGAGAAAATTCAAACAGTGTAGCACATCATTCCGCTGCCTCAGGTACCCTGAGAGTGCTACCTCAGGTCCATGGTGTTTCTAATTGTTACAAAAGCAACACAGATGAAAAACTGAACAAAGTTAATAGGAAATTGCAGCAGTTTACCTGTCAGAGAACAGTACCTATGACAGGTAAAAATGTTTGGCCTTTTGAATCTTGTGCCAGGACTTCTGAATGGTTTCATAAAAATCATGGGTCCATCACAGAAGGAAAAAGACTTTTGAGGGCTGCCTTTGAGGGATCCTCTGATACAAGCAGTGTTAAAGCTGTAGGAAACAGTACTGTGACTAGGAATTTGAGACAGTTGGATTTGCATATGTCATCAGCAGAAATTAACAAAGAATCTACACATAAAATAATGGATCCAAATACTGAGTGTCTGACATCACTTGAAACACCAGAATCCTCTTCTGTGGATATTTATGAGACTTTGAGAGAGAGCAATGAAAACGTGGAATCACCAGTTAATATGGATGGAAGTGCTGTGGCTTTTAGTCATGATGATGTGCAAGAAGTTAAAGCAACCTTGAATTTTACAACAAAACAAAAAGATAAAAATAAAAGAGCTGTAACAAAAAGAAACCTGTCTGTGACAGTCCAGAATGGTACACCTACAGGTAAAAAAAACAGAATAAACTTCAGCCGTAAAGCATCGGTAGTGAACCAGACATTTTCTGATTTAAAGCTAATGAAAGTATTAAACACTGGAAACCTGACAAAATTCAAAATTCCTTTATGCAGAAACAAACCTGATTCCAGGAAACTGGAATCTGTCCGTTCATTTGAAAGAAAAACCTGTAGTCCACTAGAGCTTCTTGACAGCACTAGTGTTTCAAGAAGGCAGAAAACAGGTGAAGAGACTTCTTCGGTAAATTCTGAGCAGCAGCCTCTTTCTGTCACAAGTGATGCAACATCTACAGCTTCCATGAAGAAAAAAGCAGTTGAGATCACCATTAAGGACCTTAAGCATGATAGCCCCGAAAACCTTTCAAATGAGATGTCTGCACTCCCTGAACATTTTTCTTTATATCCACATCCTTTTCTTGACGGGCAGCTAGAGTCATCTGTGCCTGATATCCATGGTACTGAATGTGTACTAAAATCCCGTTTTCCTGATCATTCTTGGAATGCAGTTGAACACCCCGTTGCATTAGAAATAAATGATGATAGCGAGTCAAGAGGGAATCTTTCACAACAGAAAAGTCAAAATTTTCCAGATATTCTTGAAGCTTACAAAGAAGATGTTCTTGTCATTGATGTGATTCAGGATGACCCTGACCTTTTTGGAACCAATAATGAAGAGGACCTTGCACTTGCAGACTGTGAAAATTGTCCTTTGAAGGCATCCTATACTAGCATCTGCATTAAAGGTGAAAAGCAGAATCTTAAGCCTGAGTATCCTGTTGTATCAGAAAATAGGGATTCGGTAGATGATAATTTTAGGTATGCATATCATTCTTTTTATTACAATAATCCTAAGTACTTTGTTCTCATATCAGTATACTTTGGTTGTAGTGGTTAGGCTTTCTTACAGAATTTCACTAATTTCTGGTTGATTTTAAGTGTCAAAATTTGATTGAGGTATGACAGTATTCTGAATGCAAATAAATTAATTGTTCTTCATAAGAACTAGGATAAATTCTGAATTGAAGGAAAACGTAGTCCTAAAGAATTGATTTAGACCAGGTGAAGTGAAATATGAAAGTATAAACAAAGCTAATTAGGAGTAGTATTTTTAATAAATAAAAATATTTTTAAATATCTGACTTGATTTGAGACAGCAGATATCCTTTTGAGGGTAGTTTTTCAGTTGTAAAGTGGTATAATACTTAGAAATATTTTTTACTTTCTAGATGTATCTTATTCCTTTGCTGGTTCTATATGAGTATATGGTTGTCTCTACAGTAGTATTCCATTCTGCCATTCTCCTTTCCTGCTTTTCTCTTAGCCCCAGACATGTGAATAGTTTTCAGATCTGTTATTTGGCTAACACATTATAGATGTTTATGATCCTGCATCTTCATTCAGCAAGTTCCTGATGTAAATTATTAGGCATTACTGTTCTGCTGGGTTTTGAGATGATAATAAGTCACCAAAGGGGGAAGAGAAGTTTAAAGTAGAAACAAACTTTTGTAAAAGAGGTGGTAGATAGACCTTTGTGGGATAGATTAACTCATCAACTGTCTAGTCTGTTTTGTCTTAAAGCTTTGATACTTGTGTTTGGTAAATGAGGTTTAAGATTAATTTTTTCATCTTACAAAGAAAAACATAAAGCTTAAACAGAAATAGTACAAGATTTTCCTCTGAAGATTAGGGTTTTTTATTGGGAGGTGTGTTTTAACTTTCTTTCTCTGTTCTTTCTGTGTGGCTTTATGTTATCCTTATTTTAAATAATGTTTTAATTATTTTCAACAATGTACCAACTGTATTCATTTTTTTTCACTATTTGCTCTCCTCATCCTTTCCCCTTCATTAAACCTGTGTTCAAAAGAGGAAAGGAACCTTCTCTGAGGTGCTGAACAGTTTTTTAGACGTGAGAATATAAAACTTTCAGATGTTAATAGAATAAAACCTCTGCCAAAACAAGCCTCTGAGGAACAGGGCAAGTCTTTAGTAGGAGCATCCAACTTCTTAAGAAGCAGCTAGGCTGTATCACAATAAATTTTGTGTACCGTATATATTGTATCTTATATAGACTGTCTAACAGAATGAATAGTCACTGTATATTGCCCCAGGGTAATAACTGCTGTTCAGAGATGGTTTCCAACTGACTGTGTCCAGACAGCTGTTGCACAGAATGGAAGACCAGAACTTCTGAGCCCTTTACTACCATAACCAGTACACGAGTGTAAAGTTTGCCATTTATATAAATACTAACTGAAAATTTTACTGGATCTTGTGAATACTTTGTAGGGAAGACAAATATTCCCTTTAATTAGTAATGACGTTGAGTTAGAGTAACATTATCACACCATTAGATAGATGAAAACTGAACTTGTTTGAAGTCATATTTCACCTTTCTTCCTGGTATCTGCTGAATTTGCTTGCCATCAGCCAAGGGAAATAAAACTGCATGGTTCCTGTTTCTTAGAATTTCCCCTTTAATTTGCTAAAGAAGCAGGCAGAATTCTCTAGTTTTGCTTTTTACCTTCTATAATTTGATGTGAAGATCATTAGGCAGTGACTAATCGGAGTTGGTAACAGGCAGGAACATAATAAAGAATTGAATAAGAGAATATTACAATAAGGCAATAGACCTTACTACAGTTTTATCAGGTAGCTTATGATATCACCAGATAATACTAAGAATGGCCAGTTCATACTGTTGTTTTTTATTTTGTTGGTATTTACCAGATACAACTGGGACTTCCAACTTTGGCCAATGAAAAGAAGTGATTATGCTGGTAGTGTTATACTCACATCACTCCATATTTTAAAACAAAATACTGTTTCTGTTAATGTCCTTTTTTTTTTCTTTAGAGATATTCTAGAGTATTGCATCTGTTTTCTTGTTTGGCTTCTTATTTTATGCATACTGAAGTTTTGTGTGGTTGGACTATTAGTTTGTAATGCCACTTCAGTCTGTCCACGTGGAACAGCAAGTCTGCACTATTGGAAACCATCTCTAACTTGTATACATATTAGTTTATATGTATGTTTTGTTTAGCATTTGGTTAATGTTAGCCATTACACTCTAGATGAATGTAATCTAAGTGATTTTAGGTAGAACAGCAATGCAAGCACTTAATGGCTGCACATGGTGGGTGTTGCTAAATGTTTTCTTTAACTGTATCAATACATAGCTTTTGTTGTTATTTCCCTTCAGCTCAATAAGAGCAGGCAGACAATGATAGAAAGAATCTGGATCTTTGCTAAAACTGTTTTAGTCTGTGCATGCATGGGGATGGGATTGCTTCCTGGGTACCGGTCTTTCAGTCTGGCACTGGTACAGAGCAGTAGGAGCTCTATTTCTGCGAGCAGCAAGTTATTCTGAAAGTATAGCTGGGTTGTTAAAAAGCTTTTTAAAATTTGTTGAGTGTTACTTTTGAGTTTAATAGCATTTAAATTGTAATTGTAAAGGAAATGATTGGTGCCTTAATTTGTGGTGTTCTTCCAACCACAAAAATCTGAAATCTAGCAGCTTGTCAAAACGACAGTTGCTATAATGAAGTAATACTTTTTATTCAAGTTTTGTTTTGAAACCAAAGCACTGAAACTGTGAAGGATGTACCAGTTAATTCAGTAACTGACAAGTGTTCAGTGGCAACTATTAGCCACTGTGGATGTGTAACTGTTAGTGTGGATTCCTTTTGTTTGAGCTGTGAATTTAAACACAAAAATGTGTTAGCCAGTGACACTTTGACTGTTATCTGTGACTGTGACCTTAAAAGACGGAAGGGATTTTTAGTTCTGAAAATTCAAGGATAATAGTTTTTGGGTTCCAAATTTCAGATTATGAGAGCACGTGTCCTTCAAAAGCAGAACATACTGGTCGCAACAGTGATTGAGGTCCAAAATTCAAATAAGGCTTGTTTGTTTTTGTTGTTTTGGGTTTTTTTAAGCAAACTAACAAAGCACCCAACAACCAAGGTGGCACCTAACCTTGCTATCCATCTCTCTGACTTAAAGTTTCCTCACTACTGTAATTGTGCTTGTGCATGTGCCCACAACTGATGTCTCTGAGTAAGCAGGACAAGAAGGTCCTGTCTCGTAATCTAGGAAGACTCAGAAAAGGCTCTGTGTTTCTATGTCTTGAATGGTTTAATTCAGATAGCATGCTCTGACCTTTAGGATAAGTAGGACTGGTTATTCCTCCAGTGATTGCATTTTAAGAAGAGTGAGTGCTGGTCACTTCCAGGCATTAGCTGCCAGTCACAAGGAAAGGATTGTGGACCTGCAGCATGAATGGGGCAGTGAAACTCAGTTTTCACATATATTTCTGTTTGCCATTTTCTATTGCCAACTCCTAAGTGACTCCTAACAGTGCAGGTTTTTGACTCAATCAGCTGAGGTGTTTCTTTCCTCTCATGTAACAAATCGAGACACTTAATCTAAGTGGCATCTAGTATGTCTTTTCATCCCAGCAGAACTAGTAGGTTCAGTGGATACCTTTGAAAGTGCATCAGCAGCCATTCTTGCTCTTAGGAGACTTCTTCATTTTACTGTTTTCCTTTTGAATAAAAAGCCTAAACTTGAATCAATTTTTCATATGCAGAATAGCAAACTGAACACTGTGGTTTGTGTAACTTGTGCTGTAAAGAGAGATTTGTTTAAACTTAATCAGCAGCAGCATGCAAGAGCATCCCACATTCTGACATGGTCTGGTCTGTCTCCATTTCTAGATCGCTAAAACTTGTTGGCTTCTTCTCATTATGTCAGTGCCCCTAGATTTGTCAGACTGGTGACCAAATGCCAAGTACTGTAATAAACATAGTTTTCTGTATGTGTTTCAGGCACTTTCTTTACAAGAACTTGTAAAGTGCTTCTGTAACTACACAATTAGCAGAATCTGGTAAAGATCTGGAAGTGGGTTTTGACCTGAATATGAAGATTTCAATCTCTTGACACCATTAAATATTTTCAGTTCTAAGCTGAGGTTCTAGTGTTTATGAAGATGACAGCTTTCTGGAACTGTCTGCACTGCAGTTTTACAAAAAAGAAAGTCAATTGTTGTTGTAGGCAAAATCATTCAAACTTTACATTTTGCATAAAATGTGGGGGAGAGAGGAAATAAGCCTATAGAGAGCCTGCCTCTAATAAAAATCCCTTTTGTCTCTGCAAACTTGCTGGAACTTATTAAATTCTGCTTCTTAATGTATTTCCTGTATATACATAGATATCTGTGACTGAATGTTTGTATAGTTCCAAGTTACGCATACTGGGGAGCTTTTTCTTTTCCACTAGGTTGTTGCAAATATTCATTGTTCCATTTTACTAGGCAGCTTGCTGTCATTATACTTGCTGTCATTCACCATCTGTGATGATGACATTGTTTAATATATTCTCTATATAATATTTTAATATATATTTTTATCTTCTGAGCTCTTCTAAGGACAAATACTTTTTTTCCCCAACTTATCTTTAAAATAGGTGAAGTAAGTCTCTTTCTGTGAACAAACATTTTTGTTACTCTTTGAGATTCATTGTTATGCAAATTGCCTTGAATATAAAATTACTATAAATCACATTTTGTAGAAGCTGATGAATTGGCTTATTAGCAGAGTATTTCCATAATTTGCTATACAGAGAAGATTTCCCTTCTCAGTATTTTAGGCAAAGGTGAAATGAGATAATGAGCATTTACTGACAAATTTTGGGATTTGAAATGTCCTGGTTTTACTTACCATATTTAGGTGTATACCTATAAGGATGGACGTAAGAAAGCCAAAAGAGAGAGTGAAAAACAGTCTTACAACAGTGTGTTGTACGTAAGGTTTCTATCTATAGCTAAAAGTGTTACTGAGAACTTTAATTTTACTGAACTGGTTAGATTAATTCTGCTTTTGTGCAAGATGGAAGTCTTAAATACAATTTCTGTTCAAAACAGACATGTTACCATACAAGAATCTGGAATGTCGCATGATACTGAAAATTCCTGTGATTGGGTGCTGAAAGGTAAGAGTCTTTGGAGATTTTTGAATGCATAATCAAGAGAAGAAAGTAACCACAAAGATGTTCAGTGGCAAATCCCAGGATTTCTACTTTCCACATAAAATGAAAACTTGTCAGTTCAGTAATACCTTTTTATTGTAAAAGTGATTTATTTGCCAATGCATACAAAATGGATGTCTTCTGAAATGGTACAAACCTGAGCCTTACAGGGAACATCTACTTGTCTGCTCGTAGTACTGGGGGTTATTTTTGGGTTTTGGTTGTGGTTTGTTTGACAGCTCTCTGATACTTTAGGCAAGGAATTCTGTTAGTTGATGAGATGATAGACACTCAGTACTGTGATACTGCTTTGGAGTCTGACTCATAATCTCAGTTGTTTTCTTGTGTTCATCAACAGACACAATTTTGAACAGAAGCCCTTTACTGATACGCTGGCGAAGGCACAGAGTGCGGAGTCTGGTTTTGAAGGTTCCTGGTGTTTCCCTTTCTGGTGTCTGGCATTCTGCCATTATGTATTGATTTTGCTGCAGGCTGGACAAGCGTCTGTGACACTACCTCTTGTGCTGTTTTTTCGTATTAATGATTATGTTCATGTAGAAAGAGTGAGTGGTTTGGGCAGATGTAGCCTCCTGGAGAAAAAGGAGTGAATAGTGACTATTTGGGGGAGAGAAAGTTTGGGGCTTCAGTGATTAGAAGGCAAAATAATAGCTAACGAGGGTTGAAGAGCTCAGACACCAAGAAACAGACACAAGTTCCCTGAGGAGGAGTAGGGAGGAAGTACACAGTTAGGCCTCTGGTGATGTAAAGAGCCAAAGGGGCCTGTGCCCTGGCATCTGCAGTACTGACATGATTGAAACCAAACCTGGTAGCAAGTCTTGTACTATTTAGTAACTTCTGCATTTTCTTAGGTGGTTTGTTGGTTTACTTCATGTTCTAGTGAAGTTTGAGGTTAACAGTCTTTGAGTCTTTTGCAGTGCTTAAAATAAAGAAAAAGTTTCAAGTATGTCTTTCTTCCCAGATCTGGGAAGCTTAGGATCACATCACACTCTTAGATCAATATGCATGTGGTAACTTATGTTTGCTGTATGACTGTTTTAAAAGACCTGTAAAGAACAAAAGAAAGGTGCATGGTTTTGGTAATTACCAACAAATTATGTACTTATTTAGAAATATGTATTACTGCTTTGGTGTCTTGTGTTATGTAGTGAGTTCATGGCTGCTTATCTCAGTGGCTTCACAGTCTAAGAAGGGCAACAAACACTACAGTTAAGGTATTCTGGATGACATCAATCCTCTTCATCTTTCAGGTGGAAATCTTAGTACATTGTCTTCATGCAGATGTGTCTTGTACTGATGATCATACAGCAGCCAGTGACTAGAAGCTAAAAGCCTTTCCAATAATAATCTGACTCTTTCTTCCTGTATCTGGACAATGCAGTGCAGTTGAAATTCATTCATGTAATCTAATGGAGTAGTGAATTTCTTTTCTATGTAGAGCTCTTCTATTGTATGTAAACAGCTGCTTCAGAAGGCTGCAGTCAGGTGCTCTGTTCATTTCCTGTGGCATCTGCAAAAGGTGCTGAAATTTCCTGGCACTGGATTCTCACTGAGTTTACTGTATTACAGGAATTTGGAGTTTCTCAGAGCTATCTATATTTAGTTCAGGGTTGCATCATGTCATTATGATTAGCATATCCCCTTCTCCAGCAAAGACTAAGTCTTTATTTGCTTAGCAAATTACCATACATATCTTTGGCTGTGTTTTAGTAACAAAGCTTAACCGATTTTATTTCTAAAATATTGAATTCAGTATTATCTAAATAAACCTGTTGTACTGTTCTACAGAACTATTACAGAACATACAGCTTGGATAGAATTTTAATTGCGGGTTCAGTTTAATACTTGTATGAAATGGTTTGTGCTTTAAAGGTGAAGTAATTTTACATATAAATGTCACATTTAGGAAGTCCTAGGAGTTCTTAAATGTCATTAGTATTAAGGCTTTGTAATATTTAGGAAATAAAAGCTTTGTTGTCTTGTAGCATGGGAAACACATAATGTAATGTGTTTATACATTTTCAGCTACAGATATTAAAACCCACAACTCCTCTACGGGAAGCAGTCCGTTTGGAGGTGTTACTGAGGACTTTCTTGAAGATGGGCAACTGAGAGAACTAGATGAACTTCTGAAGAGTTATGACGTGGATGAAAAGGTACTGAGAAATAATGCTTTCTGTCAATAGTTTAAAAAATGGTAGTGCATTTAATTGGATAATATTAATTACTAATACTGTTTTATCAACAAAATTTTTAATTTCCTGTAATAAAATGATCAGTGTTTCATAGATTACTGTGCAGCTTACAAAACTTAGAATGTAAGTTTGCTTGACAGAACATATTTTTTTGTCACTAATAATTCATCTTCAAATTTGAAATTAAGCTACTGTTATATCAGTTGTTACAGTAATTTTGTATTACCAATTTCATGAAAATTACTGTTCCAGTGACCACCTAAGAGTACTATTATGCATATGTGGCATTTTTACATAACATACCTAGTTTTAAAAGTTGGTGTTAAATGCTTCTCACCACACAATCTCAGAAGGATGGGGTGGTGTTGGAAAGCTGGGGAGCTGCACAGCCATCATGCGTCTGAGGAGGATCATTCCGTGGCTCATTACTTGGGCAGAAGGGCCATTACATTAACATACTGACTTCATGACAGTTCAGAGGGAACGTTAAGCCATTTTCTTGCTCACTGACTTTATTTGACCTTTCTAGTCTCTCTGCCCTCCTTCTAGATAGTAAGTCTAGGTCTTTTAAGACTTGCTGAAGTTTTGTACTATTTACTTCTTTGATAATGGATTGGAATTTACATCTCACTGCCACTCAGACATAGCTGCTGATAGCATGTACTGTTTGCCACTACTTCAAGAGTGGATAATGGTTTTAACTGGATAAGTTAAACTGTAAAATTCACATTGCTAAAAACTGGTGAGTAATTGATAAGGTAATCAAACAGTAGGGAATCAGTTTCCCTAGAAAAGTAATTATTTAAAAGCAGAATAGAAACATTCCCTTCAGCAAATGGGATTGGGGCTGCTGACACCTGATTCACAAAGTGAACAGTGCCATTTTGTTCCCTGCCCTCTTAGAGAGGGTAAAAGGGTCTGTCAAAGAGTATAGGTTACTGGAGGTGTAGTACTTGTTGCTGTATTGCCAGATCAGTCCCAGTTGGGCCACTTCGTAGTGTTGTGGCTTTATAAAATCAGTGTCCTAATGTTTGCTCTCCTGTGCTATGTTGGACAACAGTAAATATGTACAACTGATCTCACCCAAACACAAACTTAAGCCACAAAATACATGCCACAGCCCTAAACATATTCCTGTATGTGAATGGAAAATTAGCTGTGCCGACCTGGAGAGGGAGTGGAATGGCAGAACACTTGTTGCAAGTATTCTACCATTTGGGGTGATTTTTGGTGTTGGCTTTTTTCCAACTAATAATGCGGTGAAAAGGACAAAAACTAACTGTGGAGAAAACCCTAAAAATATTTGGGGAGCTAGTGAAATCAAGTTTGGAAAGCCGATGAGAGCACATCCGTGTCTAATTCTTTGGCTATGATGAATCTGTAATATGTGAAGTTCAAGTTACTTCATGAATACTGGACAAAACAAAGCCAGGATTCCATGACTTTGTTCTGTATCACTCCCTTCAGATTCTCACCCCTAAATATGTTAGGTGCTGTCTTTTTTTCTCCTTACCTTTGGGGACTTTTTTTACCTATACAGCATGGTCCACAGCTGAGCAAAAGCCTTAGATTTCTCCTCAGTAGAGCTTTACATTTTCATTAAACAGTTCAATGTCTTTTTGTGGGTTTCTGTGCATCTATCAGGCACAGTTCAAGTTGGGCAGTGGACTAAAAATTGCTGGGATTATCAGTGAGAGCAAAGAGAAGTTGTGGTTTGGCCTCAGCCGGCAACAAAGAACCACGCAGCCGTTCGCTCAACCCCCGAGGGCGGTGGGGGAAAATCGGAAGAAAGAGGCAAAGCTCGTGGGTTGAGATAAAAGCAGTTTAACACAACAGCAAACGAAAGAGGAAAACGACAACAATAACAGTGATGGAGGAATGTACACACAGGGTTACTGTACCGACGCTCACGGACCGGACCGCACAGCCCCAGCCCGCTCCCGAACCGCGCCTTCCTCCCCCTGCTCCCAGCCAGCTCCTCCTTATGGGCTAGGCATGGCGTCACGTGGTATGGAATACCTGTGTCTCGGGCCAGAAAATTAACCCTATCCCCGCCAGAACCAGGACAGAAGTGAAGACAATCATGTCACCTTTTTTCCAAGTAAAAATCACAATTTTAAAGATCACAGAGTATAATGGCAGTGTGTCCATTTAAAAAGATGGTGTAAGAGTAACCCTACAGTCCAAATTACAGTTTTTCAGTCAAGGCTATATTATAATCACATCTTCCAGCTATCACTAACAGTTTTAAGTCTGTAGTGTAAAGCATAAAAGGCTTAGTAGTGCTTTGCTGTATCTGAAAGTACATTTTAAATATCTTCACAGTTCAGGTTTGCAGACGGAGTGCGTGATATTAAACAAGAAAAAAAGGGTGAAGCTGAAAAAAGGTATATATACTGTGTCCTTCATGTAACCTGTGATGTTCCCCAGTTACTGTACAAATGAAATGTGATGTTCTTGCCGAAACACCATCAGCATTTTAACTCAATTTTTCTATGTTATTGTGACTATGTGATTAAGAAAACAAGTATGTGAAATAATACAATTTCACAAAAGCACAAGACAAGTATAGTCATTGCCTGACAGGACAACAGAGGTTATTTTGTCCTCTGGCTGGTGACAAAATATATCCACTTTATGCCAGTGTCTCACCTTGGCATCTCAGTGTGGATATAGCATAAGATACATTTCCAGCCACAATAGCACTTACTGGAACTTTAAAAAAATATCTAAGAAACTTTCAGATTTCTTTTCTGCCTCTTGGGACTTTCTAAACTGATGAAAGAATTGAAAGATCTCATTCAAATTCAGGCTGACAAATACTTGAACAGCAGTAGAAAAAGGCACTTAAAAACATGGCATGTGGAGTTGAGCACATGCTTGACTGTTCTGCTAGCTTCAAGCTGTACTTACAGTGTTTGTTGTACATATAACTTAAAGTGTCAGATTAAGCGACTTCTATTCAACATTAGCCCAGAAATGAAGCAGAATAAGACTTTGTAGAAAAAGTATACTTAATTGATGGAATACTTAAGTAATTAGAAGAGAAATAACAGATATTTCAGAGTCATTTTCATAATAATCAAGAAATCTTAGCTGGCATAGAAGAGGGTATTGGTTTTTTCCAGCACCAGTCACAATTCTGTGACAGACTTGAAGTGTACCAGAATTCCGTTAAATGGAGAATATTGCATCTTTTCATTAATCCACTAGAGAGCTCCAGGCTCCTCCTTCTGGTAAAACACCCATTTAAATTTATCTTAGTAGCATAAATAGTTCTTTATGCTATAGAATAAGTAGATTATGCTGGATAAAATATGTTTGTGCAAGCAATACTGCATTACTTCCTTAGTTGAAATGCAGCATTCTCTGCGGTTAGAGAAGAGGCATTTATTCCTTCATTTGAAGTCAAACTATTTTCTCTTGCTTTACTCAAAAATGTTACCATTGCAAAGTTTCATCTAGAAGAAAACATAGTTACTGTTCTTATTTAGCAAACTCCACTTTTTGTGAGCTATATAGTTTACAGTTCCTGGCAAAATTGTGTGTAGTTTCATGTCTAGATTAAAAAGAGAGCTGAGATTGTTGTCCTGAAGGTAAGCTGCTATGAAAATCCTGTTGTGTCAGATCTGAGGCTGGCATCACAAGGAAGCATTAAAAAAATTTTACATGATAACTTGAAAATTCTGAGTAACTAGATCTGAAGATTTTTTTCCTCTGGAGACCAATGCAATACATTGACTAGAATAAAGATTGATATTGAAGAATTAGAGTTTATTAGATATAATTTATTCTTCTCTGCTGTAGCATTTTTATTTCAAACTGTATTTAAAACAGCCTGCAATTTATTAAATACTTGAATTATCGTGGCTATGAGAAGTATTAAATAGCTAGAATGTGCCCCTCATAGAGAACAGCAAGTCTATTTCTGTCTCCAAAGAGCAAGCAGGCTGAAATGTCCTTTGTACTGAACCTAGATTCTTAATTGAAGGGGGAAGGGGAGGAAGAGCTCATGAAAGGGGATTATTATTTTCTCTGGCTTTATTTACAAATAAGAAAGAGATCACTAAGTATTTTGCTACCAATATTTGTAGCTTATTTTGGAAAACATCACATTTTAGTAGTTTAATTACCTGGAATGTACATATTTGGAAATAGTTAAAGGCAGAAGTGTCTTTAATTGGACTTCCCTTTGAAATCAACTAAATCTTCTGCTGAGTATAGTCAGTTATTAGGAAAGAAAACAGTTGGCTCTTCAAACGTAATTTCAGAAGCTTTGTGGATTACTTCTTTGGCAGATATTGCATAACAGACTACTGAAAAGTAGATGCTTCTTCAGAGGTGACAGAAATCATCTCAGTCTTGCTGTCAGCATAGTGAAAAAAAATAGAAGTTGTTAATGGGCGCCTTTTCTACTTAATTATTGAATTTCACATAGTTACACTTTAGAACAGAATAATCTCAGCTAAGGTCATAATCAGATTGGACCAGGCAATGAGAGTAATGAAAGTAAAGTTGTTGGGACTGCTAGCTATTTACAGCAAGTTTTTAAGTGTTGTATAAATTGTTGAAGAAATTCTCATCTTTTATACACTGAATCCCCCTTTTTAGGCATTTAGTATATGGGAGAAGCACCTGTTTAATTTTGTTAAACAAATTTTTGTTTTTTAATACTCAACAGTGACTGTAAATACAAAAATCTTGTGAACTGTGAATTGCTATCAGGATTTCCATTGCATGCTCCAAAAGTAAATGTCCTGAGTGAAGCTACAGTGATGAAACCCCAGACAAATGGTATCGTATGCTGTATTGGTGAACCCTCCAGAATTTATTTTTACATGTTTTTTACTTGCTTACAAAATCTTAAGGAATTTCTTCAGTTCCTGAAGGTATTGGCTGCTGTTTTAGTTTGCATACATAGAAGCAGAAATGCAAGCTCTCATATGGTAGGTTAGTAAGTTTTGTTGGGTTGGTTTGGGTTTTTTAGCAGAATCCTATTTGGTAGGGTCAAATAGCAATCATTCTATCTTGGTATTTATGGTTCTCAGATGCTTTAATGGTACATCAATGCCTGCATTCTTAGTATTTTGACACATTGTGTTTTAGCCATGTTATTGGCAAGTAACTTTTTCTTTATTTGTGGTCAGAGACTGACTGACTGCAGATTTTTTTGGTTGGTTGTTATGTGTCAGCAAAACTTGGCTAAGGGAATTTTCCCACCTTGCCGAAGGTCAGAACTTGTTGTTTATGCCAATTCAAATGTTTGTGAGGCATTCACTAGAGTGGATCAAGGAAATTATCTAGATTTAATAAGCAGCACTTCATTTTGACCTGGTATATTTCACACCTGGGACAGGTGCCTCTTAAGTGTCTCTGTCGAGAAATAGTGTAATGGAACTGTAGTCAAAGTTTCCTTCTCTTTTTCTCTGCACATAACAACTCTGACATTTAGCTGTACATAAATACATAGTTTTATTTGGCGTACAAGATAGAGAAAACCAGGAGTTGATTACTTACGGATAGATACTGCATTCTGTTTCTTTGCAACAGCTGTTTTGGGAATTAATGTTTTTAGAATTATTGGTTAATACGGATTTTTATAAACATGGATCTCCTGAATTGAGATCAGTGGCAGAGGTTCTTGCTTAGTTTCAAATTATACTGCCAGTCTTTATGGAGTTGAAAATTTGAACTTTTATCTTCCATTAACATTACTCATTTTTCAGAGAAAGAAATCTGTTATCAATAATAATTAAAGTTCTAAACCCAAGTTTCGTTGTTAAAAAACCAGTAACTGACATTGGGCTTGAGCTTGGTATTGCACTGCTTAAAACACAGGGTATGAAAGGTTTTATTTCAGTTCTGGAAAAATAGTTCAAATTTATGGCTAGTGATGTAGGAATGCAAAGATGACTGATCAAGTGTGTGGGGGATTCCTTTTGAAATGAAAACTTTTGGCTATTTTTGTTCCATTTCTTATCTCTGTAAGTTAGATTAGAAACCCTGGATAAAGTAGTGAAGTTCTTAATTTAAATGTGCTCGCTCTTGAAGTTTGTGTAAAGTCTCAGTCTTAGGATAATTAAGACAAATGTAACTTAAATTACTGGCTTTAGATTGTATTAATCAAATTTTCATTAATCATTGGTGTCACTTGAAGAAACTATAAATATAAAGGAAAATAAGATAAGTGAGAGTGATTTCAGTTGATTGATTTTATTACATGTTCCATTTATTGCCCTCATCCTAATTTTTAGATTACAGATTTTCAGGAAAAAGTCCTTTACTGCCATTGCAAAATTATGGAGATTTGGAGCCATGGAAGATGGAAAAAAATGCAACTGTGAGTTGTTAAATCCTTAATGATTACTGATCCTTTGGCACTAATTTTGTTATGGATATTCAGACAATTCTCCATATATATAGTCAGAAATTATCAATCCATGTATATATTTCTACTCCTCTGAAGATACTATCACTGAGAAAATACAATTTCTGAGAACAAAATCAATAATGAGGGGACAACTATTCACAGTGGAGCTTTGTTGATTTCTATTCTTAGCTTAAGCAAAATCAAATAATGCTTTTTGCTTCGTTGTTTCTGTAGAACTGAAAAGCAGACAAGGTTTCACATGTTTGAGACAGACTGAATTATCCATTATGCTGGGCACTAAAAAAGGGTAAAGGAAATTGGTGTCCCAGAATTCTCAGACTGTTATCCAGAGCCATGCAGGAGTTTGTCACCTTTCTTCCTCCTCTCTACTCATTGTCCATCTCATTTAGCAGTTCTTGCATTCTCTCTCTCTGTGGTCTTCAAGACAGATTTTCGTTGTGTTAGATATTAACACAACATGACAAGGGATTGATCTGGTTTGCTTTGAAACGCTGCAAATACAGTATAGAGATGAGGGTTGTTTCAAAGGTTTAATTGTAGAGCATGTATTTTTTGCTTTTGTTTATAATTTGTAGGTATTTTGAAATTCACAAAAAAATGAGCATGTTTGCTTTAAAAATACTATCTGTTAGGTTTTTTACTGCTTGTTTTTATTTTATTTTGTTTTAGGCTTCTCATTCACTCCAGCAGATCCTCGAGACAATTGAATTGCCCCGTAAATATTGCAGATTTTATTTCACGACTTTGCGTGGGTGTGAAAGAGCAAAATGTTGGTTTTGGCATGTTCCTGAACAAGGGGATGAAAAGGTAAAGAGATTTATTGAAGAAAGGAACAGATTGTAAGTGTGAACACTTTTTAAATACAGAATGACCTCTCCTTTGTTCATTTATATATGGAAAGGGAGTAAATTTCAGAAATTGAGGGATCAAAAAAATGTTCAGAAATTCTTCCTCTCAAGGTCTTTTAAAGTTCTTTTTTAAAACTGGTAGAATTTGGAACTAGTAGACTTTTTAAGAGAACAGACATCACCAAAAGAGCAAGAATTAGGCTGTATAGAGTAGTAGAATGGGGAGATTCTGAGACATTCCTATCCCAAGGATTGGAGACCTGTAAGCAAACTCAGACTTTGTATGTATTCTTAAAGTCAAAAGCCAGCATATTACTTTCTGCAAGTTTTATGCAACGAGGGCATGTTTGTTTAAAGATGCTGTAATCTCCTTAAATGGAGCAACATTCTCATAATATTTGCAAGAAAAAATACTTTTCCAGTGGTGGGCAAAGTAGATGTGTTTTCAAACCATTTAACAAAGAAACTATGAGTCTGTAATACTTCCAAGAACTGTGCAAGGCAAGCTAATTGTGCTGTCATGTAACAAGATTTTGGAATTGGCTGTATGAAAGCAAGACCTAAGTGGTTCTGTAAATCACTTGGAAGCAAAAAAACCAAACTAAACAAAAAAACAACTAAACAAAGACAAATGCCTAAACTTGTCTTCATCAAGTCTTACAAGATTTATTTCTTATCTACCGTCTTATTGGTACGAATACAATTTTATCACCGGTGTCAGTAAGTAAGAAATTACAGAATCAAAATGTGAAAAATAACTCGTGGTGAACCTTAGACATAAATACTAAAAAAAAAAACCAACCCCCAAAAAACCCCCGTAGCATCTAAAGGAGCTTATCTATCTCCTTGATATCTTAAATATACTGTGTCAGAATTTTTAAAATACATCAGTTTAATACTGTTTTATTTTTCTTAATGTTTTCTCTTATCCTTTTTCCGTCTCAAAACAAGCTGTTGGGGGTTTTTTTCCTAATGCTTTGCAACCCCTTAAAATATATATGACAGCTTAAGAGTACTAAGATTGAGAGTAATTTTGTATGGGACGTTTTCCCTCTTTCTCAACTGTGAAATATCTTTGGCAAGCTGTAGTGAATATCAGTACTTTTCAGCTAGTTTGTATGAATTATCATGGTTTGTAGTGCTTCCTTATATACTAACACATTAAATAATTAAATTGTTTGCCTAAAACTATTAAAAATCCATTCCATTTGATTTTACTTGTGGTGCAGCACTCCAGCACATACACTGTTCTGCCCACCAAACCTAGCCTAACTTTCTTGGTAGTCTGGAAGTATAATTTGGGTTTTGTTTGTTTGTGTATTTATTTATTTATTTAGAACTATCCATTTAAAAATCGTAATAGGCCAAGCACCTCATGGTGGCACCAAAGTACATAAATGGAAGACAGGTAAAGCAGCAACGAAGTCATCTAGTCAAATAGAGGGGAAATAAATCTCTTTAGGAACTGTTGTGCAGACTGGTAGTCCACTTGCTTAGTACTATGTTTTCAGGGATGATCGTTACCAGAATTTTTGAAGAGAAATACCTTTCCCCAAAATGGATATCCTTTCCTTTTCATTAAGTAACTGGTTGATGCTTTAAGGCATAACTTACTAGGATTTAACACTCTTCACAGTTGTGATTCATCACAGAACAGAGAGTGATTTAATTCATAAAAACATCATATGTTTTGAAAATCAGCATACTCTTTAGCTCAGCAAGTTCCAAAAGTTACCTGTTTTTATTTTTTTAAAAAGATGCCTTTAGTTTCAAACAGTGAAATCTCTTTTCTATTAGGCAAAGTAAACAAAACTATTAGGAATGTGTTTTTAATACTTCACAAAGTTTTTAAAGGGGGGCGGGGGGAATCTTAACAATGTGTATCAGTATCTGATGGGGGTAGCGGGTAAAGATGATGAAACCAGACTCTTCTCAGTGGCGCCCAATGAAAGAACAAGAGACAGTGGGCATAAATTGAAGTTACAGGAAATTCAGTTTGGCTTGAATGACACTTCAGAGCGTAGCATAGATAATAATTGCACAGATAAATAAGTGGTTTGGAAATGTGTCTTTATGCAAACTGTATTTCTCTGTCTGATTTTATTTTAGCTTTGTGCACCTTACTAATTAACTTTTTTGGAGTGATATCCACTAAAGAAATGTTTACTTTTTGTGACTTTTTACTCTCTTTTTTTCTCGATGCTATGAACCTGTAACTGGAAACAAACAGGATATAAAATAGGAAGATTTCTGTCTTCGTTAATGTTGTCTTGCAACTTCAGGGCCTTGGGTATATGCTTCTGTTGTGGTTTTGTGTTTTTTTTTCAATCTGGCTTCCTAAAGAAATGAGACTTAAAGTTGCACTGACCTTTTATTACTGTCTTTAACTGCCTTTAAGTAATTTTTGAACCTGTTGGTTAGTTTCAACCACATTTAATATAGATGGCCATGGGATTCATAAACATTCAAGGATGCCACAGGGTTCATAAACAAACTCTTGTAAAAAGGATCCTGGTTTTGATCTCACTGAGCAAAGGGCTGCAGTATGGGGTTTTCTCCCTTATTAAACATTAGAGTGCACACTGACTGGGAGACGCTGAAGAATTTCTTAAATTCTGGGGTTTTTTCTTCTGACTTAAGCACTTCTGTGTTACTGTAGTAGAACTGTTTTACTGGGCGGTTGGTTGTTTGTATAAGATACACAGCCCTTTGTTATGTTTTTTATTAAATTATCATGTTAAATGAGTTGTGGAATCAATTAATAGATGCCAGAACAGTGTGATCTATACTACCTTTTGAAAACAGGAATTGTCTCTTTCATGCACCTTCATTCAAAATCTATTATGTGTAACTCAAAATTTAGAGATTCTCACATTTTTACATGGTCTGTAGGTTCAGTTACACCTTTTAAAATCGAAACAACTAAATCAGCTGAAGCCTCCTAGAAGCTGTAAATGAATAACATGTTTAATTTCTTTTATGCAAGTAACGTAACATGTCCTGTGATTAAATACTACTACAACTGGATTTTCCAAGCAATTTCACTAATACTTGGAACAGTCAGCGCTCCAGATGCAATCTTGGCCTTTTTTGGCAGTCAGTCCAAAGAAGGAGGAAAACAGATTCCAAAGGAAAGCAAACTAATTTACATACTGTAAGCATGTGCTAAAGTTTGTTTTGGAAATGCCCTCAGCCACCTGGGATTGTAGATTTGGATTAAATGAATTAACGCTTTGCCAAGTGACACTGCACGTGTATGAGTGATCAAAGATTCGACATGATTTTCTGAAAGGTGTATCTTAGACTATAGTTAAACAACATTATCACACTGTTTCAAAATAAAAACAATAAGCTTTATTTATATTCAACATACTTACAGTTTTTGTGTTTTTTGACTTGATGATCTGAACAGGTTAATGGTTTTAAAAAAAGAAAGATGTCTTGGCCACAAGCCAGTGTGTTCTGCTTTGATGATAATTCATTTGCTGTATAACAAACTCCATGAGTGGATGCTGTCTAATTTTAAAGTTGCATGTAAAAATAAACTTGACTCAATTTGGTAATAACATGACTACTAATTCAGGGCATTCTTTGTCTCTGAATTTTTCATTATTTTACAAAATAGTATTAAATATGACCCATTTACATTGTGTGCAGAAAGACACTAAATGTTCCAAAAGTGACAAAGGGTATCTGAAGTGGTGGGTGGTTTTTTTCCCTAACTTGGAATCCTAAAATTTAATCTCAGTAGTCCTTATTTCTTCATCTGCAGACATGGAGCAAAATGTGTAAGTATCACAAAGCTCACAGCTTAAGATATTAAGACAAGAATATTCCAATACCGAAGAACATATTAAAATATCTAGGTGTGGATTTTATTTTTTTTTAAAACAAATGGGCCTGGGGTGAAATGGAGTTAGTTCTGAGTTTTTTCTTGTATGTCCTTATGAGTGATTCTTTATGATGATCAGTGTTAGCAATTTCATTTCTAGATGATTTTTTACTTCTTAGTTGGTATATTCCTGTAATTTTTGTTTATCATGTTTTCACTTTCACCTTTTGCTTCCCTTTGTTTACAGTGTGCCACATTTATACTGAAGTAACTGTATTTTCAAATACTTTTTTTGTTTGTTTTCTATGAGTATATATACACACACATGCATGCAGTTGTGGTCCCAGCAGCGCCTTTCCCAAACATTTCATCTACATTATTTTTCTGTTTGATTTGCTGTCCTTTTCACTGTGCCTTCACCTGCAGACCCAATTAGCTTCTTAAACCATTTGGCAGTACATATGGATTAAATATAAGCAATGTAAAGCTCTTTTCCTTATAGAACTCATGTTTGCGGGTAGTTCTTTTATTTGACATAAGCTGAGGTAACATTTTACTATGGATTTTTTTCCTCTTTTTCTAGATTTGCATGGCGATACTTAGGACATACATTAGTATCAAAGAATCAGGCCTTCTAAAACGTGCAGGTATGATAGAGTAGTAGCTTTTGATGTATCTTTGATACTTAGCTTATTTAAAGCAAATTAAACCGGCTGTCAAGAGAGAAATGGGTGCTACTTCAGCAGTAAATAAGAAGTTCTGATTTTGAAGGAATACATCCAATCTGTGTGTTTCTATGTTCCAGTTTCCCATTGAGGCTAGGTATTTAGATATGTAGGTTGTTACAAATCTTACTTCCATAGAAAATTACCTTAGCCTGAATGGAACTAGATTTGAGAGTAGAAATGAGTGGGGCAGGAGGGAGGTTTAACAGAACCAAAATTTTGTTAAGTGACTTTTGAACACCCTGGCCAAACATCACAAATCCGAAAACTTTAGAATTCAGCTCCTGAAATGAAGTGCTGTTACAGCACCCAAACAGCTTTAGTTTCGTCCTTTCACATTACCATATATGCAAACAATTATGATTAACACATTTTAGGGACTGTAGTTGATTCAGATCCATCTGAGCTTTTGAGTTCAGTCAGAAAGAACTCTGGACAGTCATTCCTTTTGTACCTGTCCTGAGCAGTCTTAAGTTTTTGAAAGCTTATTGGAGTGTAGCACAATGTGAACATGGGATCCAGTCGCACCCTGTGTATTAATGTTCCCATGCTGAAATACTGTACATTGTAATGCAGATAACACTGGGTACCAGCAGGCTACAGTACGTGTCTGTCAAGGTTAGCACTGGAACCATCCACCATGATAACGCTGCATTTCACTTCCTAGAGCTTCATGTCTGGAAAGGCTGTACTACCTTGATGTGCTTACCCAATCTAACGTGGTTTTATGCGTTTTTCTTGTGCTGCACCAAATCAGCTAAACTTTCTTGAAACCTACAGGGTTTATGGTGTTCAGCTCAATGACATGAGATACTTCAGAATAGTCAGTCTGGGTCTGGTAAGATTAACACTGTATTCAAACAGGATCCTTTCACCCATTTTTCTCCATATCCCTGTCCCATAATATCCTGGATAATTAAGGGATGTTACACTGCATTTAAAATTTAAGGAAATAACTTGTCTAAATAGTTAGCATCAGTTAACCCCAAAGTGAAATTAATATCATTGCTTTTTCAGTCCAAATATTTGTGAAATATTACAGAGAAGTTACTCCTGGTGTGGATTTTGCTTCTCAAGTGCTGAATGATCTTCTCATTTCTTTGCTCAAGAACTGTTTGTTGCAGGAAGTATTTCAGATATTGAATGTAACTGTACAAATCAATGCACTGGTAGGTGACCTTGTAATATTTTTAAAATCTTTGATCCATAGTTTCTTTTTTTTTTTTTTTCAGTACTATGCCATTTGTAGTAATAAGTTTGGGTTTACTCTGGTACTCAAATCTTGGGGGGAAAAAAGAGCAATTCAAAACTTCCTATTATAAATACTCTTAAGCTGTCTAATTGAACGCAGTTGCAAAACTGATTGTGCTTTTCTGTCTAAATTAGCCAGCTGTAGATGTTCTTCTGAAAGTTTTTGAGCATGTGGCTTCTTTGAATATAAGAGATGCTGTGCCTACGTTAATCAGTACCTTTTGTAAGGTATGAGTTTGATTCTACTACTGCTACTAGTTGGAATTTCTGAAATACGTTGCGTGTTTTAAAACTCAGACATATCACTTTAATATTATTTCAGTACTATTTTTAAAAGGTTATATTGTGATGCTGAATTTGTGGTACGTGTTTCCACTTATCCCTTATTTTTTGACTGAGATTCATTGTGAAATGTTTTTCCCACTGTTGTTTGCCACTTGCCTCTGGAAATATGTAAGTGATCACAATTCTTTGTATGCTTACTTTTCTTCCCCCTGCTTGATACTATAGCTCACTGATGCTGGTATGTTCCTTGAGTTTGAACATTTTGACTATATTATTAAGTTTCTTCACCAACTGCAAGTTTCCAGTCAGGAAATAAACACTGTTTTGAACATAAAATCCAGGTATGTCTTTAGGGAGTTATTTTATAATTATACCTGTTTAGTTCCTGCTTCAGGTTCTATTTTTATAAATTTATGTAAAAACTTTAAAAGGCAATTAGAAAATGCAAATTTAGTGTTTTGGATGAGAATACTATCATGGCATGCCTAACTGTATTTTAAAGTACTGTCAATCTACTGTGCTTCAAAGATCAAGGATTGTTAAGTCAAAACTTAGATTCTGACTGCAGTTATGGTTAGTTTTTTCCGTATTGATCATTGTACAATCTGTTCCCAGCTGTGCTACAAGTTTATATAACTGTAGTCAAATTAGAAACACCATGGTTTAAAATATCATTTAGGCCTGCATAAGCAAACATTCTGCAATAAACAACCCTTCTAGGCAATAAGAGGATTAGTTATAATCTGAAGTAGTTTTCTAGTTTCATTTAGTGTGCAACTGCATAAACACTTGTGCCAACACAACTAGAGAGCAGGTTATTTTTTAAGTACCGCGGGATGATGCTGGGCAAAATGTGAAATCACAGCCCAAATCTGTTCTAAAACTGTTGATGTCTGCTCATCACTTGCACAAAATTGTGATCCTTTTTTTTTGTATCATCTGCATCATACCTGCACACACAAGTTGAGAAACTAAATTTGTGATTCATAAAGCAACCTTTGATTCTTAGAGGAAACCCAATATGCAGCATCTACCGTGTGAAAACAAGCCATCACTGTTTCAAGTGAAAGCACTGTAGAAATTACTTGCTGCTGTTCATACTTTTCCCATAGAGTAGCTTTCAGCCACAGATCTCAGTGTTTTACCAGTGCAACTTACCACACATGTTGGAGGTAATTTTTATCACTTTTCAGATCAGGAATCTGGTTCACAAAGGAATGACCCCTTCCAGGTTGCCTCAGTATGTATGTATTTTCAGCACAAATTGAGAAAGTCTGAATCTATGAAGACTGAGCAGCTGTGCTACTTCAGCTACACATGTTAGCTCATTCATGTGTAGGTTACCTATCTCTACATGATAGCATCGCACTGGGTGTAGATGTATCCGTTGTTGCAGTGTCAGCATCAGAGTAAAGTATTATGCTGCTAGGTGTTTGAAGCTGAATAGTGGTTTCTCTCATGTAATTCAGTTTGGGTTTTTTACCTTTATATCAGAAGTACAGACAATACAGTTCTGCATTTACTTAATGGATTGCAAGTCTCGTTCATACCTTTTCAGTTACATTTCCACTGAGACAAGGGAATGTTTTCTGTGAAAATAGCTCTGCTCAGTTATTTGTTTAATACATGTACTGACTTCCCTTGGCACGATTGTAAGTGTCCAGTGTGCATAGGACCAAAAGTCACATCAGTTTTTAGTTCATATATGATAATTTGTTGATGACCTTCTGCTAGTGCATAGTTTAGTTCAATAGGATGTGTTAAAATTAAACGTTAATAATTTTTTCTTATGGAAGATTTCAGGAAAAACGTATTGAAAAGAACTGGCTTTTTGACTTCAACTTAGCAGTGGCTGAAATTCAGGTACAGTATGTGCATTCTTCAAGCCTGTTGGAATACTTAAACCATGACTTCTTTTAAACCCACAAGAAATAGCAATTTCTACGTCATTTGAAATTAGTGGGCTTTACTGTTAAGTATATTGAGATTATGATAAGATATTTTTATGCAAAGCCATGTTTGGGAAGATTAACTTGCAGGGGAAAACTGTCTTTGGCTTTTCTGTGATGTCAGTATTTTAATTTACATACTTGTAGCTTTTATCTTGGTTTTGCATCTAATTCAAAGATTTTATAATTTTAAGCAATTATTTCCTATGCCTTACATTTGTTGTGCTTGTAATTGGTAGTGGTACATCATTCTTCACCAAAAAAAAATATTTCATATATTATTTAGCAGATAGAATTCTTATCTAGTATAAAAAGGCACAATTGTAAAAGGCTTTAAGCAGCAACACTAAGCAGGTATTTTAAAGAACAAGAAAATATTATTAAAAACTCTTTAATTGGACACTTGCATCTTTCTTATTCAAGGGCACATTACTTATTATGCACAGCTACAATAATAGTTTACCTATTATCACACTTACTGCACAGACCCTGAGACCAAAATTTAAGAAGGTAAAAACCAGGACTGATTTTTTACTCCTTTAACACCAAAGTCATCAAGTGATCTGGCAAGCAAAAGACTAATTTGTATAGAAAATAACCATCAATTTGGCATGCATCGTGAGGGAAAAAAGATAGTAAAATACTGGATGAATGCCAGTACTTAAATAGGATGAATAAGTTACGAGCTTCCCCAATTGGTATCATAACATAAATGGAAAAAGGATTTTAATTTCTTGAGGGACAAAAGTGATTAGCAGTCTATGCAAGTTAGGCAACATGTAACTGCTATATTGAACATGGAGTTCTTGGCAGTGGCGTTGCATCTGAGTCTCTTTTCTGCTTTAAGTCTATCCCAGGTATATCTCTCAAATTTCAATATATTTTCTGTTTGGTGTTCTGGAAGCAGGTTTGCTTGTATTTATCCCTTGCCTTCTTCACAGCATTGCAAGGAAAAAAGTGATTGGACCAAGCTGGGAGCTTTGTATGTTAATGCAAGAACTGGATGCGAACATTTTCATGATCTTCAGAAATTGTCTTTATGCATTGCTGAAATACTAACCAGAGATTCTGAGACAGACAGACCAGGAGTTCCTTTTTGTGATTTTGCTGATGCAGGTAAAATTAAGATGCAGTGAATCTTTTTCATTCATGGCTATTCTTTGTAGAGTTTTTAAAAGAGGCAAAACCCCAAATTCCTATACTGTTTTCTGTAAATTAGTTAATTTTATATGTTACAATATTCAGAATTTCTTGAGGTGCAAAACCAATCAGCTAAAATGCTCAATAGAAGCCATTTTCTAGTGGAAGTAAAATCCACAGTGCTTGCACTTAAAGGAAGTTCTGAAAGAAGAACATTTGAGCTTTGTGAAATCAAGAAAAGAAACCAAAACTGATGGTCTTTTAATAAGAATGTCCTATTCTCAGGACAAAGGCAAACATATTAAGTATTGTCATGTGAATTGTCACACTGTTAATGGCATAAATAAACTGTATATCTGTAAATGCAACTATATATATTTGTGTGTTTCAAAACACATCGAACAGGGTTACCTCATGTATATAATTTGTATTTTTTTTTTTTTTTTTAGTAATTTGGATTTTCAGAATTCCTTCATTCTCTAAAGAATCAAGAATTTCTGCAAGGGCTGGGTCCACAAAACACCTTCTACTTGTTTTAATAGTTCTGGCAGGTTTTCTTACCCTTTCCACCCTATGCCCCTTCATTTAGTTATCTGTGTCATTCTTCCTAATAAGGTTGCAGAAAACCGACGCTCCGTGAATTATCATGGGATATTAAAGCATTTTATAACGGATGACTCAGATCTTTTTCAACCTGTATTAACTACTAAAACATGATGAATATTTATGCAAGATATGTGACATGACCTTTCTGACGACAGACTTTTGTATTATAAAACAGCTATCACAGCATCCAGTTGTGACACAGACAGAAGATTTTGGTAGGGCTTGGAACTGTCTGTCTTCCCTAGAGCAGTGGTCTCCAAACTTATAGGAACCTCTATCAGTAAAAAATTTTTGAGCATTCACCCCCTATTTATTTATTTATTTATAAATTATATACATGTACTACTGCATTAATATATTAAGTACATTATAAAACATACGTCATACAGAAAAATAGGAATTAAAAAGATGAGATAAAGATGAAATAAACACTACTTTTAAATTTTATTATTATTATTTTTTTTATTTTTTAATGGTAGAAAAAATATTTTCTTCTCACACCTGAATGGATTTTTGTGCTCACACCCCACTTTGGAGACCACTGCTCTAGAATACCAACAGTGCTTCCGAAGTGGTTGTATAATATGGTTGGAAAAACTTGTAATTAGTCAGTTTGGTAATTGCCAACATTTCTTCATGGTGACAGAAAATGCAAAGCTTACTTTACCAATAATGACGTTACTAAATTATGTCATTACATGTCCACGCATCCTATGAATGAATTAGACTACTATGAAATAGTATCTGAATAAACTATAGTTATTTACCCTACTTCTGGTGTTAGGACTTAGGAAGTTACTCCTTTTAATGGCAAATATTTCAGAAAGAGTATTTCATATTTTCACAATGACCGTGTTTTTCAAGTGTGTATTTTCTTTAAAACTGCACTTACATGTAACATTAAAAAAAAATTTATTTTTTCTTTCCAGTAATAAAAAATTCACAACATAATGAAGCAGACAGAATTTTCATTGGAAGGATTGGGATAAGCGTAATGTATTCTTATCACAAAGTACTGCAGTGGATAAAGGTATACTGGACTATAGGAACCTGACTGGAAGAGAAAGAATGAGTCATTTCTTTTCTACATGTTAAACTGTGTTTCTCCAGTTGAATGGCTGGATGCACCACCTGCCTCCCACCCATTTTAGTACTACTTAATTGTCCAGTAGTCGTAATTGTCCATAGTAGTCTTCTATGGACCCCATCATAACTTTGTCTTGCAACCTAGAAACTTTGGTTGTTCAGGTTCAACTTTATACTCTTCTGAGCTAAGGATGAATCTGGATTAGGACACAGGTCTTCTGAGATTCTGGGTTGAGGTGTTGATGGGATTGTTTCCCAGAAATGTCACTTTCTTCCATCTGGCAGTATTGCTGTATTTTGAGACCTCCCAACTCAAGCAATATTTACAGAAGTTTGAGTGGGCCGTTTCGTGCACTGATGTCTCTGAACCTGACCTCAAATGCAATGGATAAGGCCAGGGAGACAGAAGAGAAGCACAGCAAGGCTGCTACTGCACTTGGTGAACTGCTTATTTCCCAGAACGTCACTAGAAGTGCTTTTCTTCCATTGAAGCTAGGGTTCTAAGTTCTGCAAATCTTGCAAAGACTCAGACCTCACAAAGAAATACCCTTTATAATCCTTTCTTTGCTGACAAATATTACAAAGGGTCTGGGTCAAGAGACTAGACCTTTCGCTGGATGTTACACACTGTTTAGGCCTCATGCAGTAGTGATGGTAAGTTCACTGCAGCAAGATCCATTTCAATGTTAAATTCGTCTTTTTCTTCCCAGAAGGAAGCAGTGTATACTAAGATGGATCTGCTGTACAGTGCAACATGACCAGTGACAACATAAGAAATAATATAAACCATCAATGATTTTGGAGCATGTTTTGGTCAGTGATCACATTCTGAACTTACCTTGTGTCAGTGGGCCAGATCCTTACAGCTAATAATTATGCTCTACTGGGATGTTCCTCATCCCATACAAGATGTTTTCCAGCATGTATTTTTATGAACAAAAGCAAACATTCTCCTTGTCCCCTTTTGTCTCTTGGGTTTTTTTGGTGAATTATCATTGAGTAACCCTTTCTAGTTTGCATCAAAGGATTAAAATGGCTCTAGAGGATGACCTTCAGGAATTCTGTTTTGTACAACCTGTGCACTGCTCAGTCTGTTTCTAGGGTCAACCCAAGTCCCAGGAGATATTTGATAGAGGTACTTAGTCTAGAGGCAATACACCTATTTTGATGAATCTTTAATTTTGCAGCATCAGCTTCTTGAGTTGAATGGTCCCTATCAAGCTGCAGCACAGTGTGGTACTGTCTAGGAGTAAAGGGAAGGAGAGAGGGTCTTTGCATTAGCACTTATGTAGTAGTGTGTGAGAACTTTTTTAAGCATTTTTGTTCCACAAAAGTCGAGTTAGAATAGTTAAGATATTCTTGGCCATAGGAGAGGTAGTCTAAATTTTTGGCATTGAGGAGTGGTCAGTGCTCACATGCCCATCAGAGAACTTAGTTTGACTTGGGTTTTGGCTGTCGTCTTCAGCAGAGGGAAATGCCTTCATATATTTTAGCTGTTTTCCAGATCCATGGTGTCCCCCAAGGGTCAATACTCGGTCCAATCTTGTTCAATATAATCATCGATGACCTGGATGAGGGGACAGAGCATATCCTCATCAAGTTCGCTGATGATACCAAACTGGGAGGGGTGGCTGACACTCCAGAGGGACGCGCTGCCATCCAGCGTGACCTGGACAGGCTGGAGTGCTGGGCAGAGAAAACCTAATGAGGTTCAACAAGAGCAAGTGTAGGGTCCTGCACCTGGGAGGAAGAATGCTAGGCACCAATATAGGCTAGGGGTGGACCTGCTGGGAAGCAGTTCCGAGGAGAAGGATCTGGGGGTCCTGGTAGATAAGTTATCCATGAGCCAGCAATGTGCCCTTGTCGCCAGGAAGGCCAATGGAATCCTGGGCTGCATAGGGAAGAGTGTGGCCAGTAGGTCGAGGGAGGTCATTCTCCCCCTCTACTCCTCACTGGTGAGGCCACAGCTGGAATACTGTGTCCAGTTCTGGGCTCCTCAGCTCAAGTGGGACAGGGAACTACTGGAGAGAGTCCAGCGTAGGGCAACAAAGATGATTGGGGGATTGGAGCACCTCCCTTATGAGGAAAGGCTGAGAGAGCTGGGACTCTTTAGCCTGGAGAAGAGAAGGCTGAGGGGAGACCTTGTTCTTGCTTATTAAGTATCTAAAGGGTGGGTTGAAGGAGGATGGAGGCAGACTCTTTTCAGTGGTTCCCAGTGACAGGACGAGGGGTAACGGGCACAAGCTGGAACATAGGAAGTTCCATTCAAACACAAGAAAAAACTTCTTTACGGTGAGGGTGACAGAGCCCTGGCACAGGCTGCCCAGGGAGGTTGTGGAGTCCCCTTCTCTGGAGATTTTCAAGACCTGCCTGGATGCAGTCCTGAGTAACATGCTGTAGGCATTCCTGCATCAGCAGGGGAGTTGGACTAGATGATCTCTAGAGGTCCCTTCCAACTCTGAAAATGCCGTGATTCCATGATCTTAAGGGAGATCCTGATATTTGGGTTGCAGGACCTCTGGTATTTCAAGGAGATTCATCTTCATGTCCCAATTTCAGAGGTGCAAGGTGTCAAAAGCATGTGTAGTGTTTCTCTGTATAACAGGAGTTACTAAAAGTAGACAGCTCTTGTGATACTATGATTTTTTCAAGCCTAGAGCAAAAGATCATTGCTTCTTTGAGAATGTTGTGTTAGGTATCAAACCCACCTCTGAACAGACTGCTCACCAAGATCCTCAAATAGCCTTGTAGACAACCTGTGTTGATCATATGGGAGTGTGAATGAGGCCGTGCTCTGAATGATTTTTATCAGAACTGGCAGATACCAAATTGATCTCTGCTTCAGGGACAAACTGTCACTCCTACCTCTCTCCAACCAGTTTCACTCCATTGTATTTATCAGATAAGTCCCTAATCCTGTGGTTATGGGCTAGTATCTGCTTGATCCCATGTCTTGTTTCTTCCAAAAAGTGTTCCAGAAAATAAGATAGTGATGGATTTGTTCTTCCCGCTATGCCCAAAGTAATTGTGGCTTTAGGACATGCCCTATGCCGTTTCATGAATATGTTGGACTGCCTAAAGCTCTAGATGTGCTTTTCAGATCACTTTCCCTTCATGAACATCAGAACTTCTTTATCACATAGCTTTGATGCTTGTTGGCTCTCAGGGGTAAAATACGTGTGCTCCTTGGTCCTGAAGAGAATATTCTTTGTAAGAGCTAAGGAAAGTTCATAAAACAGATGTACTTCAAAAAAACATGCAGATTTGAAACATGTAAATAGGTCTTCCATGGAGACAGGTCTTCAAACAACACAGACTACTTTTTGGATATTTACTTATAGAGAATCCTGCAACATTAATGCTCCCTTGGCAACTATTTCATTCACTTCCTATTTCAACTATTTCCTGTCTTGAAGGACTTCGCTATGGTTTATTTTTACCCAGCTTTTTATTACTTCAGAGGATTGGTCAGAGGTTCTTGTCCAATTAAGGTTCTCATTCCACAACTGCATTTTAATTGGGTGCCCTTCCTTTATAGATCATTTGTGCTTACAGCTGCATGCTTTTCATCTTCTATAAAGATCCACTTCTTAGTGGCCCTTCCTTTTGCTAGAAGGATGGAATAGATGCAGATCCTCCTTAATTTTGTATTTTGTCTCTGGTTTGCACTTAGATTTCAAGTTTCTATTTTGCTCTCAAAGTTTCACCTCAGTCTTTCTGGTATGTGTTTTTTCCCTTCAACCACATACAGCAACAGTTGAATGGGTTCTTTACATCTTAAATGTTAACTGCAATGATGTAGTTAGTGTTCTTTTATGGGTTATGCTGAGATAAACCATTGCAGATACCTGTAGGTCTTCAAAAGTGTCCAGTTTTGAGCATATGGCAGTCCACAGTATGTACGTGCATATGCCAAACCATTTTCAAAAAATTAGCTTATTTTTTAATAAGTAAGTTTCATTTTCTGTCAACTTCTCTGTTCTCCTAAACCTCTCTTTCCCTCTACCTCCACAGCCCTCTTTCTGCCACCACAATGCATGCACACACATCACCACAGTTTTTAATAAGCCATCTCCTCATTGATGCACCCACTAAGCAAGAGCTGAAACACATCTAGTTTGGAGTTTCGTTCTTGTTGCTTGACCAGCAAGATGCAGCCAGACAGGACAAGTGCTGAATCTGGCCTGTTCTTGCCTTGCTGGGGACATTAATTTGATATCCCACCTTGACTCGATCATCATCTTTTTTACATTGGACAGATCTTAATTATCCTTGAGACTGCTACCTTTCTTCCATCTTTGACTGAAAAGGCGAACCAAAAAGTTAAGAGGAAGATTCTGTAGGAAACCTGTCTAAATATCAACCTGGAATATGATGATAAAGTTGTTGGTTGTTACACTGTTGGCCAGATAGGCCCAACTTTTTCCAGTTTATTGTTCTGATGGGTACAACTATCAGTGTTTTCTTTGGTTATGCTGGAGTAATTATTTCAGTTTAACAATTACGCCTCTGCTGCAAAATGAAAACTCTCTGTATAATCTTCTTAGAATTTTATAGGTTGTGTAGTGCTGAATAGAATCAAAGCAGTAAAAATATTAATATACTAAAGCAAGCAAATACAAATTAATTACAAAGTATATTAAAAATACTGTATAGGAACATTATATAGTAGAAATAATGTTACGGGGAATAGCATGCTGGGAACTGTTCAGCAATGGGTTGGTGGGGTTTTTTTTGCCTACACAGTAAAAAAACCCATACTATTCATTAGAAATTTTACTATACTTCCCCCCCACCCAGCTCAGTTTGGATAATTTAACTGATGCGTATACATCTGTATCACTAAAGTAAATCTGCTGTATTTTGTGTAAATGTACTCTGTGCTCACTGATACCATTGCTTTCTCTGACCTTCCCCCTTCCCCTTCTCCCTCTTATGCTAGGGAAGGAAGGTTTTGGATAAATTGCATGAGATACAGATACATTTTACAGTCTTGAAAGGACTTACAGGTGCAGAGAGGTTAGCATCAAGATGTCAAATTGTTAATAAAGCCGCAGAAATTTTTCTTAAAACTGGAAGTTTGGATGGAGCGATATGGGTATTGAGAGGTAAGCTTGTCTGTTAAAAAAATGAGGTTTTGTTTAAATTTGAACAGTCCCCCTTCTATGACAGATTTCAGATAAAAGTTACAAGCTGGCCAGTGTTATTAAATAAAGTTAATAACACTGGGACAACAAAAATAAAATGATCCGTCATACTGGTTAGTACTCTTCTTGATATGTATAAGGCATATTATGACATATACCAATTTTTTTTCAGAGAAGTTTTCACAGTAGTGTGCCATCAATACTATTCTACTCAAAAGCCTACCATAATAAGGGAGGGGTGCAGCTTAGAAAGTGACTTATCCCATGTCGATTCCCTTTGAGCCAGGTGACATTCGGTGTCAAAAAATTTTCAGGCTTGGCTCAATGCATCGTTTCTTTACCCCTCACAGTATACACATTTAGTAAAATAGCTTTAGAATAGTACCATATTTCTGCAATTAAATAATGCATAATTACTGGCTTTTTGGAATTCTGATCTGCTGAAAAGAGAAGAAAATCAGAAGTACTAACAAGAATAGAAGGTGTTCTATAAAGTACTATTGAGGATCTAAAATTTGCTATTCAATTTTATATATGTACATAGAGATATATGTATTTATGTACACACATATATTTATACATGCCACTGACAGTCCATTTACTACCATGATATTTAATAAAAGGGGTTATTTACATATATATATGTGTAATATATATAAATATAAAGGTTCAGAGAATCCATCTGAGAGGTATTGGTGATAAGGAACGAATTATTAATAACTAGAACTGCATTTTCTGTGAAATTCTGAAATTTGTTTTCTGCTACACTTTACAGTATATTCTTAATGGCTAAAAGTCTCAGCGTCCAGCAGTTTCAGTTCATAGAAATAACACTGCACTATTGTTTGCCACAGAGTCAGAGTGGACCACAAATGCACCATTGTGGCCCTGTGATGAAATGGACATCCTCAATCGACATAATCTGTTATGTACGCTAGTGGACAAATACTTAGGGAAGAGTTTATACAGGCAGGCATTTGAAGTTCTGCAGAACTTACCAGGTTTTCAAAATCATTCTGGTAAGTAAAGAAAAACATACTGTGTTAAGAGCTAAAAATTTAACAGATGATTCTGTACTGTTCTTTTTGTTTCTTTTCCAGCTAAAATTTGTTGAAGAAGTAAGATGGTTTTAGACACACCCATTTTTTTACCCCAAAGAATGTAGAGTCAGTTAAAATAAGTATTGTACTCTGCACCTGTTGCTGCACATACATGTACGCACACAGTTTATACACCTGTCCTCTCCTTCCAGTTGGCTCAGTTACACAGGGCAACAGGAAGGACCCACTAAATTTTTAAGGATCATACACAGTCTATACAGTAAGATAAAATAGGGATATCATTGGGGCAATTAATTTTATCTTCAGATGAATGCGTTGTTTTTTTCTGTAACTGAGCTAGCTAACCTAGGCTTCTTTTACATACCATGTTAAGAACAAAGTGCTCTTTAGGGCTCAATTTATCTGATAGATTTTGGATGTGTACTTCGAGATGAGATGCGTAGTTACTTAGGCTCTGCTGAGGAAACCAGCTGATTCCTGTGTGTAGGTCTCAGTCCTATTGTCAGTATGTGCTTTTAGGTATGTTAGGAGAGCTTAGTTGGAAGACCATCTACTTGGAGAATCCTAAAGGGATCTAGTCCTTTGAGGCATGAGGTGGATACAAGGCTGCTCAGTCCTGCCAAGAAGGGGACAGTTGAGAAGAAGTGGACAGTTCAGAGTAAGAGTAGAAGCAGAACTTGAAGCACTGACGTGAATTTTATTGGTGCAAATTTTAAGTCTGAGACATCAGGTGAAGATTGTATTTATGGGCTTAGGCAAGTGAATGTATTTTTATCTGATCCTATTGGTTTTGGCAGCAAATCATTACTTGGACCTTAACACTTCTCTCTCACAGTGTGAATGAACTAACTGTACGAAAGTGAGCTCAACCTTGTTCCATTTTGCTGTTAGAAGCAAGAGTCCTGATTTTAAGTACTGATTGAGAAGCGATTCTTCAATTAGATTTGCATTTGACTTAATTCAGTAGTTAATATTCTTCATTTCATTTCAGACACTGTAGATGTTTCTCAGTACAGCTGCCTTTTTAACAAGCTGATAAATGCCTGTTTTGAGAGCAAGAACCTTGGGGTCTCATCTTCTGCAGTAGACTTCATGCTTTCAAAAAACATAGCAATTGATTTTTTTCTACTTAGAGGATTAATCACAGCTTTGGGAAGAAGTTCTTTGTGGTCTAAAGCTAGAACCTATTACAAAAGTAAGTCACTTCTTAAACAGTATCCTTCCCTTATGTTCTTTAGACAATATATGCTCATAACAGGTCAGTATGTTGGGGAGAAATGGGTAAGAATATACTTTGTAAGAAGAAAATGGTACTTTCTGTGTCACTATCAGGAATTTATTTGTAACCAAAACGTTTATTGGGAAATAGTGACAGTTGAAAATATGAATCAGTGCATACTACCTGGCATGAAATAGATATAACGATAAAATTCTTTTTTTACGTTCAATTTTGGAATTTCAGCATGAACCCTGAAATGGTTAAAAAGTGCATCATCTTCATTTTTTTATCCAGGCCAATTAGATTTCTTTATACTTCTGTTTAGAACTGTGGTGGTAAAGGTATTAATATTTAAGATTTGAGAGTTCTGGCTAAGAAGCTTATGTTAACTAAAAGAAAATTCCTTTCAGGTAAAAGCTAACGGTCTGTGATTGTTTTCAACTCCCCACTTCTGAGCTAAGATAATACTGGGTGTGCCACTCTGATAGGGTCCACCTATCTCTCCACATTGTCACGTTATTTACTGTTTGATTCCATCGCAGAATTGTGGCAGTTAGCAAGCTACTTAAGGAGTCTGTCCCTCCCAGGATGGATACTTCGCTTTGTTAACATTGAAATGATTGTTTTTCCTCACCTTTTTTTCTTTTTCCTGAAATGCTACATAGGTTGTGTCTCTGGGATCACTTGGCAAAGGACAGGGGAGCAAAGAGGGAGATGCTGTTCAAATGTCCTCTCACTGTGATCATAGTTAGTAGAGCTTCTGTCTGACCTGTCCTAGATTGTATTTGCATTATTATACACTTGGAATCCCCAGATTTCTGACAGAGCTTTGTAATCATCACTGATAATATTCATGGCTAAAAATAACATTTTACAACAGTGAATGTTATGAGTGAATACTATTTGCTGTGTTTTCAAATCAGGCCATTTCACAGGTGACATAAAATCCATTAAGAGTTGAGGGGAGTGTTCCACATTCTTAGCCACTATTGAAGAAAACAGAACTATGTTCAGTATTGGTAATCCTAATTTCTTACGTTTCTGCATTTACTCTCAGGTGCTTTATCACTGGGTTGCTACCCACCGCTGCAGGGAAATCTACATCACAAACTTTTGACCATTCCGTCTTACCTGTCTGAGGTTGAGATGCTGTTGGCCATTGAAATATTTCTTGTTTTAAATGCCAGTGATATTCAAAGTCCAATGGCTACTAGTCAGACTCTTCAAATAATACTGAAAAGGTTTGTTGTCAGTTATGTACCATTTTGATTGTATTTATCCATGTGATCATGTAATTAATGAGAGATCTTATTTTCCATTGGCTGGGAAAGAGAATACTTGGTTTTAAACTTGTTTTTAATCCTTGTTTCTAAACAGGTTGTAGAACATTAAATGTTTGGGGGGTTATGATTATTATTATTTTTACATGTGTATAGCAGAAAAGTAATTGTTCCGGAGTAATATTGGCCTGTGTTCTCTAACTGGATGTGTCTACCACACCAAGAGTGTACTGTATTTTCACAAACAGGATAGCTTGGTATCTTGCTGTATGGATTCCTGTGTTGTGGTTAAGCAGTGGAGTAGAAGGGCACAGTCAAAATATTACTCCTTTCAAAAAGTAACTCTAACATTTCTTGGCTGTTTTTTGGAAAGTGCATGAAGCCATTTTACTTGATTCTCTTTATAGGGGATATCTCAATATTAAATTTGCTAGATTTTTCCCCCTTTCTGTGAAACAGTACCTTCAGATAAAAATGTAGGGTTTTGCTTTTTCCTTTTGTCTGTAAACCACCAACCACTGTCACTAGATTATACCTATAATTTCTTTTTCAAGACCCCATTTTCTCTGAGATTGACTGGCTCAGCATCAAGATGTGAAACTGCATAGAAAAGCTACTACATTTGTTAAGGATAAACAGGGGCATCTCAAACTTGAGTACTCTGTCTTCCTTCCCCTCTACCCTTCCCAAGGAATACATGTCTTAATTTTGTTCTTTTGTTTTGTTTTTTATCTCTTGTTTTCATGTGTATGCTATTGTACCTCTCCTTGTTTGCTTAAAGAATAAGTTCTGCTCTTGCAAAAATGTAGGCATGTCACTGAGGCCCATCCTTATTCCAAGAGTGATAACATGCCAAAAATGAGTAAACCTTTTGGATTCAAGCATGTACGTGAATTCTTGCTATATCCAGTTCATAAAATGATTTACATTCCTTTACTGAATTTTCCAGCCCAGAGGTGAACATTTTTTCATTAAATGTGCTGTGAATATTGCAGACCTACTTTGCACTGGCATTAAATCCTATTACTTTTCATTACTGTAAAATATGTTAAAAAAGTACTTTTTCTAACTTTTTAATTCTTCAGAATAATCAGCTAAATTTCATCTAGAAATTAACATAATCTATTATAAGTGAAGTGAACACAAGACATTATTTTAATGTATTTGTAATCTTGTCGCCAGCATAATGCATGAGGCAAGTGACACAGGGCCTGTATGGTACCTAATTTTGCATTTGTGAAAATTCGCTTACAGATGTGAAGATCAGACAGTTCAGAATAACAGTGACTATCAAGCGGCAGTGGAGAGACTGATCCTGGCTGCTCGTGTATCTGATCCAAAGCTTTTTCTTAAGCATATGACAATGAATGTTAATATGGAAGAAGTTTACAGCTTGGAGCTTACATCTGCTCTAAAATGGCTTCAGGAGAATATGAAATGGGCTGGGAAGGTCTGGCTGTTTCAGTAGTCATTAAATAGTAAAGACCTTTGCTTTGTAATGGTTAAAGCAATCATTGCTGAAAAGAATACAAATTAATAAAGGCAGTTCCCACTGGGTTCAGTATGTGCCTTACTGATTTACAGCAAGGCTTCAAAGTCAAGTTGTGTTCTTAAATACTTACATTGATGATAATGCAGACAGTAGCACAGAAGGAGTAATTTTTTCCCTAACTATATAGATTGTCACACTGACTTACATAGATGTTTTGTAATGGCACGATCAGATAAAGAGCAAGCTGCAGGCTCAGAACCTACATTCTCCTTTTTTACAGAGAATCTAGCATTGTTACTCTTCTCCCAGCAAGTGATAGTATGTAAGTGCATTGATTGAGTGTATCTACTGTTCTTGGATGAGACGTTTTCTACATTGCTTCATATTCTGTAGTGGTAATACATGTTTCCTTTTTGACTTCCTCACACTATCTTGTGAGGATATTGTCCCATCTGTGTGCCCCTTAGATCTTAATTTCCTTACTCCAAAAACCCAGTAAAAAGCACTGAGAATAAAATCACTTCAAAATCACTTGAGACATGCCTGACTTAGGATACCTTCCTTCACAGAACTGAGAGTTTACACAAATTGCTCACAGCTGAAGGTTTGTGTCTTGATAATAACTTGTATATGGCTTCACATTTTATATATGCATTTTATATAATTCCACTGAAAAGGAAAAACTTGCTTTCTCCCTTGATAATGGTCTTTGAGGGAAGTGGCTTTGCCCATTTTTTAGTTTCTGCCAACTGCATGATGAGATGGAGGCTTCTAGCAAGCTGTTTCTAGCATTCCTGGTTCTTCAGGAATTCTTTTTTCCACCTGCAAATCCTGAATCAGATTCAGAGCATGAATTGCGTAAGTCACACCTCATCTACTGATCTGCAGCCTGAGTAAGAAGGACCAAACATTTCATATCAAAAAACTCTTGTGGTAAATCAATGGGACCTCTGTCAAAGTTGATACTGAGTCTGAGCTCGCCACCTTCACAAACATGCCAATAATACAGCTCATTTGGTCCTGCTCTCCACCTCCTTTAGAGCTTTTTTTCTGAAAATTTCTTCTCTCTTGGTTATAGGAGTTCATGGGATTTTTTAAGGCTATTCCATCATAAGTGAGATCAAGATGGTGACATATGCCTTCAACGTTTGAAAAATCTTCCCCTCCTTTGGGGCAGAGTGAGTCTCTTCCCAGTTCCAGCAGCATTCTTGCAGGTGTCCTTTGTGCCCCTGAATCATGAAAGCCATCATGATCTTAGCGCTGGATGGTTGTGGAGGGTTTTGAAGGAGTGACAGTGTTTTTTGGTTTGGGGGAGTTGCCTTGCTAGTCTTGAGGTCCGTGCCATTAATCTGATTGATAGTTGTTAGACTCCTAACCCTCTTCAGTGTCAGGTCCTGACACTTTTTGATACCACTGCTCATCCAGTCTGTCTGGGAGTTGCTGCTGGAAGAGAGAGGATTGAATCTGATGACCACCAAGATCACTGCCTTTCTCCTGTGCCACCTGTACAGAAAAATACAAGGATAGAGGCTCTTGTGTTTTCACAGGGTATCATTCTTCTGTAGGGATCTTATCTGTTTTCCTTCTAAAAAATGGTAGATTCAGTACTAACAATCAGATGGCATTTCTTTAAAAGCCTCTTACCTCAAAATTTCTCTTGAAGAAGAGTTGGCACTAGTTCGAACAGCCTTTGGGTTCCACCACTTGGTATTCACCAAGATGGCTCTACCATTTGTAAGGCTATCCACCTGGTCAAATCCAGTAAGATTCTGCTGCTTTTGTTTCCCAGTAGCTGAAAGACTGGACAAGAAGTGATAAGGTTTCAGATGAGGGTTCTAAACTGATGTTCTTCCAGCCACTCCAGCATTAGTGGCAAGAGCAATTTTGGAAGGTTTCAACAAACTAAAACTGGCAGTAAGAAACTAAGTCCTTTTTGCTAATTACTTTTTGTAAGATCCTTTGTAGCTTAATCTTCCTTGGAATTAGACAGAGGCTATCTGAACCTCAGCTAAATCCCACATTTCTGTAAGCGGCACCAGATGTGGCTAATACCGTGTTTGAGAGACGCAGAAGGACAAAAATCTCTTAGTAATCTGTGTGGCTTCAAAGCTTGGGATGTTCTAGAGACAGCATTATTTTTTCCATTATAAGCAACCTTGAATTTTCACTTAGATCATCCCCAGAAAAAAAAAAATCCAAATGTTGCTTTATTTTTCAGACAGAGGTTAATCATTGACCTTCTAGCTTAACTTGGAACTGTGTAAAATTTGTGCAATGTTTTGGCTCCATCTCCTGAGTATCATCTTCAGCTGATAGAATGCAATCTCAGTCATGTTTTATATTAACAAGCAAAACAAGCTCCCCACATCATTGCTTGGAAGTTTTGTTACAACTGGTGCATCTGGTGTTTCTATCAATAGAGTGTTTCTCCCTATCACCATGATAAACCAGTAGGCAATTTAAACAACTTTACTGTTAAGAGTCCTGTATTTCGCTTCTTTGTACTGTCTGGGTCCACTTGAAATACCATACAAATCCGGTCATTTTGATGTGTATCAAAATGCCAGAAAGGTTTCTTAAGCAACATTCTCAGTACCATTTTGGTGACAGAAATTCCATGTGCTAAACAGGAGAAAACTCCAATGTGGAATGGAAACAAGCCTGGAAAGATGAAAAAATGTTCCAAAGAATAAAGTTAAGTACAACAGAGGCAATGCAGTTTTGCAGAGCCAGCCACTCAGTAGATAATACCTGTATTTTTGCTTTTCCTAGGTATAAGTTAGTTTCTTAGTAGCTGAATGAACTTCCTGTGTTTGAGATTAAGCAACTTGTTTGACATATTTAATTTTTCATATAGGAAATAAAATGTATGGTTACCTGTTTGCAGAGAGAGACGGTAGAATGTCCAAAAAACCTTTCCGGTGCTGTGCTCAGTAGCTAGGTCTAGACAACGCTGTGCTCCTTCAGTATGTTATTAGATGCATGAGAAATTCCCTTTGTGAAAATCTTTCTTCAGTTTTCACTGATTAAAAGGTATGTTGTTGGAAAGATTACTTTTGTTAGGTATGGACTGTTTCTTGTAACTAAAAGAGAATAATGTTGTTTGGCAGACTTACCACAATTTTATTTCAAAGCATTGATAGTTTTGAGAGTTTCTTAAGCCACAGCAGGGATGGAGGTGAGAAGCTGGAAATAGAAGCTTGATAGTTTTACAATGTTTTATAAAGAGCAATTGGGGTGATGATTTTGGAGGAGTTGTTAAGATGTTAATAAACGTTTTTTATTCTTTATATGAAGTATCCAAAATATCTGTGAGTCGGTATTGTCATTAAATTATTTAATTCCGTTCAGATCCCTGTAATTAATATTCTTAGGTATGCATGAGGATAGGCAAATGGCAAAGTAGACGTGGAGAGTTTAGTATCTCATAACTACTACAAGAATCTACAGTATGACATGCTCCAGGAGGAGGTTAAGACTGTGTGAAATCAGTCAGACTATGCAGTTTTTCACCACGCCATAGCACATAATGTAGCAAATGCTCATGAATAAATGGGGCTGAAACTCCCACCAGTGGACGTGGCCAGCTTCCAGTTTTAACTCCAGACTCGAGTGGAGGCTACAGCGAGGCCTATGGGCTGTGCTCAGTTCGCTGAAAAATTCTAGTGGACGTCAGTGAGAGTTTCGTATGAGGAGAAATAGTGAAATTAAGTGTCCCTGGTGTAGTAATCGAACTTTTAATTACCAAAATCTTAATGCCATATTCCTCAGCTTAGTAAATTACGGCCACAATAAGAGCAATTACTAGTTCACATTTTTGCCCTTTCACATTCTCCAGATGCATCTTGCATCTTTGTGGGGGGGAGGGGTTAGCAGATCCCAGGTCTGCATTTTCGGTCTTAACCCCTTCTGCATAATTATTTTCTAAAATGACTAGTATGATAAGTACTATCAAAAATTAATGCTGACAGTATTGGCCTCAGAGCTTCTGTGCCATTGCGTGTGATGGGACTGGAGAAACTGATGCCACTTTTGGACCATCTGTAGACCAAGGACCAGAACAGAAACAAAAGGAGTGAGGAGAAAATGGCTCAGTTGCTGCTTGGAGCAACTTCATTGCAATGCTTAAAATTCTCCTTCAGGTAGGGGACAAGAGGTCATCAAAATACAAACTTCTTCAGAGGTTAATCTGGTATAAAACAAGCTTTCCATTCTGAAATGTCTGTGGCACTCTTGCCGAGCCAGCGGGATGTACCCTGGGAACTGATAGGGAATAACAAGACCAGATAAAGCCACGGTACTGCTCCCACAGGAGCAGTAAGTGTCGAGACCTTTAGCTAAAAAGTAGGAATTAATTCCTGTGCTCGGGGGGGAGGGGTTCCTCTGGTTCTGTTTGAAAGTGGGTGCCCTACGCAATGGAGCCGGTATCTGGCAGTGTCACCCACTGATTACCTCTCCCGGTTTATTTTATTCCTCGCTGAGTTAAAGGAAATCCCGGGTGAAATGAACAGCACACTTCTCTGTTGAATCAATTAAATTTATTTTCCCATCTGCATAATTATGCAACCAATTTGCTTACATAACTGATGGCTTCTATCGGGAGGCAAAAAACATGCTGCACATTATGGAAATTATGCAAATCCCCCAAGGGTTGTGAGAGTGTTAACTTGATTTAAAGCTTCACTGAACTACAGATAGTTCCTAAACCTCGTCAGTCCTCATTTTAACCTTTTCTGCCTGGAAATGCAATAGATGGTATGCAAATAACGCCAATCCCTAACAGTTAATCTCCCTTTGTTCTGAAACTCGTCAGCAAGAGGCATCTTTGCTCTGAGGTGGCACGTCTCTGCATCAGCTGCTTCTTGACACCAGCTACCTTGGACAAAAAGTAGATGTATAAATGTATGTATATGGTGAGCATTAGTAATTGGAGGAAAATAACTTTTGCTTTTCCGCTGGGGACTGCACAGCTCTTGGTGGGTTCTTTGCCCATTTGGCGTTTCCATTCTGCGGAACGAAGGAAACGTGGAGCGCAGGCGAGCACCTGGCTAAACCCTTCCCCCCTCTTTGCAAAGGCGAAGCCATTTCTTGTGTCAGGCATTTCCCTTCTATGTCCCTGAGTAACAGCTGTGGACGCACTTGACTCTTGAGGCGCAGCGGCCACTGGAAGGGGGAAGGGCCGCTTCCCTGCACCTGATGGTACAGGCCTTGGAGGAACGGCCGCGATACCACCTCACAAGACGGGGCGCCGTCTGCGATCAAGGGCAGCAGCAACACCTAACGCGTGAAATCAGTGGCTGTTACGTCTCTGTTTCACCTAATCTTCTGGTCCCTGACGCGCACCCCTTTGCCAAAGCGCCGGCCCAGCCGCCATTTTCGCCCCCGACCCCGGCCCTGAGGAGCGCCCTGCGCGCGCCTGGCGGCGGCAGGCAGCCCGCCGCGCCTGCGCGGGGCTGGGCGCGCGGCCGCCACGTGAGCACCGGGGGCGGGGCGGAAGCCGGCGGGGCCGGGAGCGCAGGCGCAAACTGGCACCCACCCCCAC
>VFFE01006111.1:451836-486073 GCA_008921705.1 Burhinus oedicnemus
CGCCGGCTCCGCCCCCGGTGGGAATCCCCTCGCCCGCCGCGGCGCTGCCCCGCTCCGCCCCCTCCCGCCGCCTCCGGGGCCGTCGGCGGGGGCGGCTGCGCCGGGCGATGGGGGCTGAGCCCCGGCGGGCGCTGTCCGGCCGCGGCGGTAAGCGGGACTGGGCTGGGGACCTCAGGCTCCTCGGGGGGGGGCAGCGCGACCCCGCGGGCGGGCCGGCTCGGCTCGGCTCGGCCGTCGCCGGCCGGAGGACTGTGTGAGGCCGAGCCCGGGGCGAGGGGGACTGCGCTGAAACCGGGTCAGGCTCTGTCGTGGCCGCCTCGCTCGGCCCCTCCGGTGGCGGAGCGTCCGTAGGCTGCCTGGGGAAGGCGGTGCGGCAGGCGCCAGCTCCTGCGGCCGCCCGTCGGTGCCGCCGTTCTCCGGTGGCCGAGCCCAGAGGCACCTGCCTGGGCGCCGCGAAGGGCCCGGGGCTGCTGCCGTCCGGCGGGCGGGCGGGATTGCCCGTTATTGCCTGCCTTCTCAAGGCGGGTGGGGGGGAGGCCGGTGACACACATGCCTGACGGTTGTGCCGTTAAGCAGCTATAGGAACGGCCGGCGCCCTTACCGTTAGTGAGTTTTCAACTGAATTCCGTCAGGGCGCTCCGCTTTGAACAGTTCGGAGTCTTCGTGGTTGGATCGCTGGAGCGTGTTATCTTCGGGGGGCTGCGGCGCTCGGGTTCACCGGCGCTTCTGTTCGCTGTCACCTCGTTTGGGTTTTTTGGGATTTTTTTGTGTTTTGGTTTTTTTTTTTCCCCCATGTTGTTTTGTTGGTACTGGGGGGAGGGTCGGGCGCAGGTAACCAGCTGGGACGGGCGGTGGGTAGGCAGCAGCCAGGCAAACGTCGCGTTTCCAAAGGCTTTTGCAAAACGGCGGCGGTGTGATTCAGGTTTTTGGTTTGGGTGGGCCAGCGCCTCTCTGAGGTGGGGTGCGGGTGAAACTTACTCAAAACCGGGAGATTTTATAACGAAGCGATGGGATAATTTCGAAGCAGTTAGTGGAGCGTTTAAGACAAGAAACAATGATGCTTTTGTCTGGTTATATAAAGTATCACCACGGATTAGTGAGATTCTGGGTTTTTTCCATCCTCTGGCCAAATCCCTGAAGCTAAAATTGCAGAGAGAGAAAACTGTTTTATTACCAGAGAGATTAAGTTAGTTTATGATTAGGACCGTTGTTAGAGACACTAAAAACTAAATTATTATTGTGTTGCCCACCTAGTGGAACACCAGAAGACAAAAATTATAAAATATTTGGGGGATATTTTAGCTCAGCACATTTTTTCCTCACCCTGTTCACCTCTAGTAAAATATTTGGTAAACGATTTATATTCTTAGTTAAGCGTTAGTAAGGGGTACTTCTAAAATGTAGCATTTTACAAATTAGTCATGGGAACTATCGTGCTGTGTTTGAATAGGGATGGTATTTCTCTGAGAACTGCTCATCTCAGGTGCTTTAAAATTACATACTTAGTGGGAATGTGTTCTTTTGAAAAGTGCAAAGAAAAGTGTGTTTTTAAAAAAAAAGTGCATGAAAACATACGAGAAGCCATTGCCAATAGGGAGCTTCCCTCATAATCGTTAATAATTAGGTATATGTTTGCACGCTGACACGCTAAGTGGTTTATCTCCTGTTGGAAAACTCTCAATTACAGTTGCATAGTGCAGATGTTACTGATAAAAATAGCTGATTCATTTTTTCAGCAAACTTTTTCATTTTCAGTGAACTTTTGATAAAGATTTCCAGGCACTGTTGTATGACAGTGTCTTTCCCTTTGGTTTTATGTTGTGCTCCCATAAAACAGTTGCCATATAAATATTAAAGTATTATTGTTTGTTTGAAAGTTTTGGATTTAGCAGGGTAAAAACTTAGGTGGAATTACATGAGCTGGTATGTGTTAGTGCTTAAAGAAAGGTTCTATTTTTTTGTTTCTGGACTTCAAGACAAAAACTGAGCATCAGAAAGGGTGGGAAACATTTTCAATAATTTTTTAGGGTTTTTTCCCTAACTGGAACATCTTTAAATATTCGTCTTCAAATAAAAATCTGGTAACAACTCTTAATATTTTTAAGACTCACTGTTGGTAGAGGAAACTGAAAACATTCTTATGCAAATCTTTAGGTTTTATGTGTGATTTCTCAATTTTATGTTACTACTGTCACTTTCAAAGTTATCGCTTAGGATTTAGAGAATGCGCTGATAAATAACAGGGAGAAATACTCAAGTCCATTATTAAACAGATTTATTTTTTTTCTTTTTTTAAGTGAGTTAGTGGATGACTGAAAGTTGGCTTGACCACTGAGTTGCTGAAATGTTTTGCTGCTTGAGAGCCGTGAGAAGGTATGGCATGTCGCTGACCTAATTTGCCTTTGGCATATGTTTAAGTGTTTGCTTATGACTTGCATATATGTAAAACTGGTTTGGTGTTTTTGTTTAATGCTTATTTCTTTGGCTTTCTCATCTTACAGCTTGAAGCTTTCAACAGAGCATCCACAGTTGAAAATCTCCACAAGCCATATGCCTGTCCTTCAGTGAGACATTAAAAAGGCTCTCAATAAAACAAGGGTTTTAAAATAACTTAATTATGAGAAAGTGGTAGTCTAATCTGAATATGATAACCAATATTACTGCGTTATCGAGTTATTGAAGCACAGTGTTTCAAAATGAGTGAACATATCTGTAATAATGAGCTTAATTTAACAAAGCTTTTCCATACCAGTGCTCTAAACCAAAAAGTTAAACTTCAGAGACATGTAAAGAAAAAGTAAAAAGAAAGCTGAAGGGAATTATTTAATCAATAAATTAAATCAGTCCTAGAGTACGATTGCATAATGTGTTCTTGTAGAGATTGTGTTTCATATCTTTCATGAAGTGTAGACGGCTGTCCTCGAAGTGGTTATGACCTTGATTTTAACACGAAGCCTTTCTCGGCTCTTCAGACCTGAATGAAGCTCTTAGAACAATCCTTGCTCCTTGTGAGTGAAGCCATAAGCATCTTTCTTGCATTTCCTCTCTCTAAAATCATTTTAATTCATTTATTTTGTCGCTTCACTTGAAGGATGCCTTTCTGTCTTTCACCTTCAGTGAATGAATTCTTCCTTCTGTCACGCAGACTAATTTTGGCCTTTGAGCGTTTCTCTTTTAAGCAAGTTCAAAATAGACTTTTGGCTGGAATCCTGAGCCTTCCTACTAGCATGACAGTGTTGTTTAGATACAAAACAAGGGAACTGAAGTTAACCTTACTTGGCCATTTTTCTGGTAGAATACCAGATGGAAGTTTATGATTAATAAACTTGGAATATGATTAATAGTTTCCAGGTATGTTGGAACTTTCTTTCCTAACTACTGGAAGTGGCATGCAATGTAGCTTGAGAGTAGATGTGGGAAATGGTGCATGAATAAGGTGAAGAGAGAACTGAGCTCCTTACTTCTTCCTAGTAGCTGAGTATAGGAGGATGTGGGTTTCTTGCATGGCTCTTAGTCAAAACTGCTATCAGATAGGTAGCTGGTTAATTTACTTTTTTTTTCTTTATTGGAAATAATTTTTTTTCCTTTTTACCGCTTTGTGTCCACTTGCTACAAAAAAAAAAAAAAAGAATTTCTGCTGTTTTTTTTCTCAGCAAGACAATTATTTTGGTGTTTCCGGATCCAGAATGGTAAAGCATATGACCAAGTGGACTTTTATCCAGTGTGCTTTGCCTCCTTTCGTGCCAGGTCAGGTAGAGGTTTTTTTCCTGCATCACTGAGCAACTCTGGCATGTTCTTGTCATTGACAGCTTTTGCTCTCTATAAAAGCGTGATATTGCTGTGGTGCTTCACCATCTCCTGCTGTTTTGAATAGGATCATGGGCTACAGTGATGGCTAGTCTTAGAGTATTTCTGAGACGCAGCCAGCAAGGAAGTAGAAGCATTTGCCAGTAATGTGTTTTATCTTTTCTTTTTTTTTAATCTTCCATTTAATCCATGTGCATGAAAGTTGCTTTTAGTCATAATGGTTTGAAATTTCATCAGTCATCTTACATTACAGGTTTTCCATCCCACTTTTCAACAAAAACTTCTCCTGTTTTCAGCAAGCTGACTTTTAAGACCTACTAAGGAAGTGTTTGCCCATCTCTTAGGCAGAACACGTTAGCTTTAACAGCTTTCATGTTTCTAATTGAAGAGCTGGAAAGGTTGACAGAAAAAAGGTAAAGTAAGGGTCATTGCATCTGCTTGGCAACTCAACTGTTGTCATTTACTCTACCGTTTGCCAAAATGAAAAACACTGCTTATTGTCTAAGCACAAATGTGGTTGGTTTGTTTTTTTTTTAATTAATGAAAGCAGTCAGGAAATAGTCTCACATGTTTCAGTGTCCAGGATGATTATTTGGTCTAGGATGTTGAACAAATAGCTCTTTGTAAAACAGTCTTGCTTACTATTATTAATAAAGTTACTAGTTTTATGTGAATTGGAAGCAGCTTTGCCTCCAGTCTGCCATATATTTTCCTATTTGGGGCTTGCAGTTTGAATGATACTGTGAGGAGTGAAACTGCATTGTATTGCTTAACAGAGCAGAATCCGTACCCTTCTGAGTTGCAAACTAAAATGAACGTTAATCACAGAGAGAATGGTTGGCCTATTGAATTTCTTAGTCTGTGAAATCAGCTGAAGGAGAAATCTATTATTAAATATTTACCAATTCACATTTTCTTGCTGCTTTTATATATACTGTCTCTTAGTAATTAGTTTGCGAACTTGAATATCAACTTTGAACTATGGCAGGAGCTTTTGGTGGTCTTTAATTCAGAACTTGTTTTTCCTTCCATTTCAGTCTTCCGTTACACAAGTGTGCGCGTTGCAGAACTGTTGTTTGATTTATGCGTAATTGGAGGTATTCAATCTTTTGTACTTTCTGAACTTCCTAGAACTTCTTCAACTTAACTTTTGCTTCTGATCTTAGAAGATCATACAATCTTCTTTTCCTACCACTGAAATTTCTTTTAGTACTTGTTTTCTTCTATTTCAGTGAAGATCAAAGGGTAAAAAAGTACTGTCTACTTGATGTCTCCTATAAAACAGTATGTTTGGGAAAGTAGATTAATGTTTTTTTCCAATGGACACAAGTATGGGGACCTCAAACTAATGCAGACCTTCTTTTGATTGAATTGTGATTATTATTCCTGGGTAAAATTTAATTTTTTTTTTTTGGCACTGCTTGAAAAATACTGAGTTTCGCTTTTTTAACTTGGAGGTTAAAAAGTATGTAAGGGTTGGCTTTTAAGAGCAGCTTCAGCAATATCTACCAAAAATACCGCTAAAGGCAGTCTTCATCATTTCAACTGCTTGACTGGGGAATTTTTATTTGAGCCTGCTTTGAGAAAGTAGAGGGAGAAGTTATTGTACTTATTTACATGTCTTTAACCAGCCATTAGCATCCACCATCTCTGGAACCTGTTGGATTTGCTCTATATAAATACGGCTTTGTGAGTCCCAAGGGGAAGAATCCAGAACTCAGACTTCTAATACCAGTTTTAAATGATTATACTTGCAACTGTGAATGTTTACTCCAGTCTGTCACATTCTAAGGTAATTTATATCAGTTTGTCACTGGATTGGTTGCATCATATGTAAACATTTTATTACTTTAATAGGTTATGTCTGGAGAAGATACTGCTACAGTGCATTCTTCAGTCAAGAACTTTGTCAGGAGCTGATGCAATCAATGCTCTCAGACCTTTCTATTTTGCTGTGCATCCAGATTTCTTTGGCCAGCATCCCAAAGAGAGGGTAAAAATCTTTCACTATTTTTTTTGTAAAATTTCTTTGTAAATGTGACACATATTAAGGGTGGAAATTTTCTAGTTTTCCTGCTGTCGGAGAAACAGAAGTAGTATTAGAATTGAATATGGTTGTTACTAGAGCACAAAAAGATGCACTTTCTTTATTTTTAACAAGGATAGATCCCTTAGACACCGATTATTTATTAGTCATATTTTCTGTTTGTTATAAAGAAAATACTGAATCCTTCCAGTCTAATTATATTTGAATCAGTGAATTTCTTTAAGCTTGAAAGCCTTAAAAATGGTATTTTGGAATGTACAAGTATGTACATCATACAGTTTATTCATGCAAGATAATTATTCATTTGTGCTGAGAATATGAACTATATCACTACCTGTTAAGAGCAGCTGGCAGTTTGTAAAAACTAATTCTGCATCTAAGATTAAAAAGGGTTAGATGAAAAAAGGCCAAATTCTTCATCTGTAATGTTGAGGGGTTTTTTTCTTTTTTTAAACAGGCAGTAAATGAAAACTCTCTGAAGAGGTTAAATGGTTACTTGGAGAATCTACAGAAACCAGGATTTCGCTCCTTTAAGCCAACTCAGCTTACTTTTTATGTAAGAGAAAGAGAACCGAGCTCATCTAATGTTCAGGAATCCTTCAGTGCTTCAGGTGCTTTTATATCATGCCAAATGTATCTTCCTGTATTTAAATTCTTTCAGACCATTACTTAGCCTTGTGCAGTCATAATGACTTTTCAACTGAATAAAATGTCAAACCATGAAAATATGCATTAGATCAGACAGCTAGGACCATCCCAAGTGATTAAACATCTTAAGCTTTAAAAAGCATTGAAAGAGTGAGAAATTACGAAGTTGAGATCAAGTTACAGTATAAGGAAGTAAAAACATAGGTTGATGTAAATGATAATTTTTCTGCTTTTAATACCATGGTCATGTTTTACTGGAACAACAGCTGGGTCCTTGTTTCATTGCAGCTAATGTGTAGTACATAGTGTCAGGGTGCTTGTAGGATCTGTAGGAGCTTACTGTGTAAGCAGAAGTTGTGTAATATCTGAAGCTTCAATTTACCACATTGTCTCTTAGCTTTGAGACTAGAGAAAATATTGCCGAGTTTGGAATATTGGTTTTGATTAATTTTATTCTACATATTTGTCTCTGATGTGCCAGTGTGCCTTATCTAACAGATGAGTTTTGTGTTCTATATCCTGCTAGTCAAAACACTTGAGCAAATTTTGAGGGACCCCAGTGCTACAAACAAAACCATACGGTTTTTCAAGGAAATAGTAGCGTTATGTCCAGTCTGCTTAAAGTAACAGTTGAACTGGCAGCTGTGTTCCCCAGAGTCTAATGCTTGCTTTCTAATGGGACAGTCAGGCCCAATAGCTAAGTGATGGGACTTAATTTTAGCCAGTGTGCAAGTGTAATGTTTTGTTCTGAAGCTTCTGTTCGTAGTCTGTGAAGAGCTGCTGTAGTACTGCGCTTCTACAGTAAATTATATCCAGAGTGATGTTCAGTAATAACGTGAATTGGATAGAGCTGTTGAACAAAACTGCCACTGCTAAAGTGAAAGCATCCTTTTTTGGGTTATGCTGCATCTGTAGCTATGTTTCCAATTTATCCAATGATTCAGATAGTTAAAATGGCTCTATTTGTATTTTTGGACACATAACAGTTTTAAAGGTTAAACTGCATGTGAATTTTGCAGTGAATATTGAAATAACAATGTAGTATTTTCCAACTGTGTATGTCTTGTTTGGGTTCCTGTAAGATGAGAGAAATATGAATGCATTTAAAATAATTTTAATTAAATAGTACTAATTTTGTGGGACTTGTATTTTATAGGGTTCCGAGCAGTCAGTTTTACATTACATACTAGGGATCTCCTGAGCACCGTATTAGATATTCTCAACTCCTGCAGTTTGTCTACAGAGCATATTCAGAGTTTGAATGCGAACTCTCAGCCCCACAAGGAAGCAAAAAGCACACTGAACAGACCTATCAAATGGGATAAGAGTTATTATTCATTTACTGGATTCAAGGATCCTGAGGAGGAACTAGAACAAGCCCAGAGAGTGGAAACAACTTTAATGTACGTAAGGCTTTTATGTAACTGATGCTTTGTAACCTAAATTGGTCTTAATCTAATGCTGAGTTTTTTTTAAAGGCAATAAACATTGTGAACAATGCAAAACTTTATTGTCCAACATGTAATTCTGTCACGCTTTTTATAATTAAAGAGAGGTCAGGTGAGCTCCTGGGATAACTATAATGCCAGCTAAGCTGAGCCAGTCTTGTCTCTTTGCCCAGCATTCATGTTTGGTCAATCTCGTTTTTGTTGATGTAGTTTTTCAATTTTGTGGAATATTGGTGGCGATTCAGAAGGAGGCAGAGGTTCTGCTTGCTCCAGATAGCTCCTTACCTCTTACAGGACTTCTGTAACACAAAACTAGAAGGCTATTAACTTTATTGTTAATATTTCATTATCACATTCTGTTGGGGGGCGGGGAGATAATACATGAAAACTAAGGTTAAAATGTTTTAATTTGCCAGGTATCTTAGTGTTGTGCTTCCAATTTGTTGTTCAGCATACCAACCTTAATATTTAAATTGAGGCAATTATAAATACTGAGCTTGCATCAAACGCAGCTTGTTGTGTATCAGGAGTTGGTTATTTATAAATTCTGTATGCTCATTTTGGGGAAGGGTGAAAAATACTGCCTTGAAAAACTTTGTAACAATGAGACTTAGGTGCAATTTCAAATAAATGCAGAGCTGTGATGGTAGTACCTTCAGAGCAAAGAACACCCCACATCCTGTCTAGCACCTCGCAAGCAAAACTACTATAGTATATGGTACTGTAGAACACTTAACTGAGATTTAACATACTAGAGAATATTTTTACTTATTTTTACACATTTACAAGGAATGCCACAAACAGTTACGTATTAACAGTCTGGTTTTAATACCTAGCCATTTGGCACTGGACCTCTCTTTTGCTTCTGAGTTTGAGTTTTTTCACTTAGAGTGCAGTATGAGAATGGAAGTATTTGTTTGTAAAAATAAGAGTATGAAAATAAGTTTATGCTATGAACAAAGGCTAAATCTCTTAGAGTAGCTTTTTCCTAGAAATAGAATGATCTATTTATTGAAAGTTTTAGATGTGCTTCATGAGTCATGTTTGCCTGGTTGTGGTTATTGACAAAAGAACTGTAAAACCTTGACCTGTTTAATCCGTGTTCATCCTGGCTCTGTAAGAGTTACCTAACTTGGCCCTTTAGTACCACCTCCCTTATTTGATAGTCTATTATGATCTACTGTTGTTTTTTTTTTCCTCCTCCTCTTTCAGATCCTGGCTAGATGATAATGAAGCAAGTGCAGTAAAAAAGCTGAAAAAGAGTTTGCCACTTAGAAAAGAACTAGAACGTTTAAAATTTGAACTCTCTCATCAACTCCAGCTCTCAGATATCAGGTAATAAATGAGATTAGTTGGACTTGCATTAAGACAGGCAAAGCAAGGAAGTGTTGTGTAACACTATGCCATGAGCTTTAAAGGCTTATTCCAAAACACCTATATTTCATATATGTAAAAGTGTTATTGCACTGAATAAGGTTTTTCCAGAAGAATTCTACTGGGACTGTTACAACCTGCTCAAAAAGACCTAGTATTTGTAACTAAAAATGTAGGCTCCAGTTGAGGCAAACACATAAGCACTTGAAATAGGACCTGGGCATATGCATTAGTTTGAGTGTTTCACTGGATAAAATTGCTTTTTCTGAATTCAAGTGAATATCTGCAAATGTGACTACATTGGCAGTGAAATGCAACTTTGCACTTGGTACATATTGACATCCTGTGAAGGCTTAATAAAAACGTTGTTCCTTCTAGTGTCTTGTTTCCCACACTCCAGAGGAGGAGGGTATTTGTTTGCTTGAAAGGGCTGAGTACAGTTGGTGGCCTTGATTCTTCAGGATATTTTTCAGAAAATAAGATGTGATCCTTTTTTAAATTTTTGTCCCTTCAAATGAGGATGTTCTGAAGTGGGATATTCAGAATGGGAAAATAGCAGTGATGGTATTCAGAAATTGGAAAATAAACTTTGGGGGATTATTTCGAGGGCTAGTCCGTTAAATTCTCCTTTTAACCACAAAAGAGAGAGCTGGAGCTTCTGAAATCATGCTTTTGTTCCTTTCCCCCTGTAAAAGACTGGCTTCCTTTAAGCTCAAGCCAGTTTTTGTGAACACAGTTTCTAATCCTTTGCAACTGTGCTGCGGTGTTTTTTTTATTTAAGTAGGTTTGCATACCCATGCATAGGTTTGGGTTTATTCATGTCTTATATTTAATTTTCTTATAGTTTGTGCTTTTAAAATAAACCAAAACTGTTGTGTTCCCTGAAGAGTTACTAACTTTCCAGGAGTTGTATTACTGTAATTCAGAAAAGAATGTGAGTGTCAGGAATCTGACAAGCAAGTATCTTAATAGGAAACGACTACTTGTGATCCTGTAGCCTAATGCTAGTGTTCAGAGGTTTGCAAAATAAGGGGATTTGGCTTTATTCTGTACATAAGATTAGGACAACTGAAGAGAAGGTGGGATCTGTAAGCCACCTTTTTACATTCCTGCCTGGTGCTACTGAAAGCAAAGTGATATTGCTAGGTAACGGTAAATAGTTATTAGAATTACTTGCATTGTAATAGATTGAATTGCCTCATAAGTGCTGTAGCATAGTCCCATTATCTGCATCCCAGAGTGGCTTTTTGCCAGTTAGATTTCCCTAAATGAGATGATGTGGGTTGACCTCAGCCAGCAGCTAAGCACCCACACAACTGCTTGCTCATACACCCCTAGCAGGATGGGAGGAAGAGAATAGGAAAAGTAAAAGCAAGAAAACTCGCGGATCGAGGTAGAAGTTTAATAGGTGAAGTGAAGCCAAGCTGTGCGTTCAAGCAAATCCCTGTCAGCAGGCAGGTGTTTAGCTGCTTCTGGAAAGCAGGGCCTCAGCGTGGGTAATGGTTGCTTGGGAAGACAAATGCCATAACCACAAAGGTCCCCCCTTCCTCATCCTTTCCCTGAACAATTATTACTGAACACAAGGTCATATGGTCTGGAATATCCCTTTGGTCAATTGGAGTCACCTGTCCTGGCTGTGTCCCATCCCAGCCTACTCACTGATGGGGGCAGAGAGTGGGGGAGAGGAGACAAAACCTGGACACTGTGCCAGCACTGCACGATAGCTGAGAGATTGGTGTGTTATCAACACTTTTACTAAAAAATCCAAAACACAGGGGTGCTCTGAAAAAAATTAACTCCATCTCAGCCAGACCAGTACAATGGTAATTTCCCATTATGAGACAGTTTTATATCAGCTAGAACTTTGTAAAAGAATGTAATTTTGCAACTTTACAATTTAAATGCTGTTTCAAATTTAATTAATAGTTTGTCTGATCTGTCTGTGATGGAAGAGATGTCAAAACCATGTATATTAACGTCACCAATGTAATACCTGGCTCCTGTATGGTTTAACGTACATTAATATAGTTACAAAAATTATTTCACTGTAAAATATGATCATGTATATATATAGCAACTTACCACAATAATCATAGTAGTGTTTTGGGCTAGGAACTGAAAGGGAAAAAAAGAGACAATGTCCTTATGTACAGTATTTGCTCCTCTAGACAAACATTACGCAGTGTACAAACAGAAACTGCATGCCACATGACTGAACCAAATTCTGGGTTGTCTGTTGCTATTTACTTGCTAACCCCCTTCTTATTGGGGGAGGTATTTGCAAGTTCTGTCTGCCAGGTTTGATATTTATTTTTCCTGTATCTAGTTTTATTCCATTTTACTTATTACTTATTTATTTTATTTACGTATATCTGGTTTTATTCCTCTTCTTTTGGCTCTCACTTTAACAGAAATTGTGAAATTTTATTTAAGCTTTTACGTGTTAAAATAGCATAGACAGACAGTTTTTCAGTAGGCCTTTGCTTTTATTACTGCTGAGGTGTTATTTTGGTTGAGCTGTTTCTGTTTGTTTTGGTTCTTTTTAATAATACTGAGAATGAAATGCTTTCCATTGTATTTTTATTTAGGTGGCAGAGAAGCTGGGGTGTAGCTCACCGCTGTAGCCAGCTACACAGTCTAGGTCGCTTAGTCCAACAAAGACCTGAAGTATTAAAGAATGTTAAAGGTATTTTTGTTGCTTGTTTCATATATCCTAATATAGTATTGATTCAAGGATGAGTATGAGTCTTCTGTGACAAGGGAGCTCTAGTACTTCTCAACAATGCTTTTGATAACTGCAAAAAAACCTGCCAGGCTTACTGAAAAGCTGGTGAGAACGTACATTTTGAGCTACTGAGTATTTTTTTAAAGTGACCTTTTCTTACAGTGTATTCACTACACTCAGCTTCTATTTTACTTCTTAATAAATGCAAACTGAGTGAGTTGAAGGCACTAGACTTAGTACTAACAATGAAAGTAAAAAATCCAGACTGAATCTCTGAAAGGGTGGAGGTAGCAATAGATTCTTACCCATGGTAGATTCAAGACAAAAATGCTAGTAGCTCTCTGAAGAACCAATATAAGGAGGATTTAGTAGAATACCTTTAAAATTGTATTGTTATCTCTTATCATGCGTGTTTCATAAAATACCTATATTGAAGTCTGTATCTTCTGAGGAAAAACTAAAATATTCTGTAAACCTGACCTACCATTCTTCTCATACAGCTGTTTGACCTGTGGCAGTAGCTCTTTGCTCTAATTTTAACTCCACATTTTATGCCTGTCTGCAGATGCTCAGTTTTGAGTGGCTTTCATTTGGGGGTTCAGCTAATCCTTTGTCAAAAGACAGAGTGGGTAGGACAGTAAGTAGTAGTTTTAAATTGTGTCAGGTTTCAAATTAGTTTCTTTACCTAAGCACGCTAGGGATTTAAAGTACTAGAGAAGTCTGTCTTGTGAACCTGTTGGAGTCCCCATCTTTGAAGATCTTCAGTAATATACTGGGCAAATACTTGTCAGTACAGGTACAGTTGATCTTGCCTTGGGGTACAAGGATGGACCAGATGCCTTAAAGTCAGTGTTGCCCTTTCTTAAGGGTTTTGGAAAACTGATTTCTGAGAGCAGGAGCATCTATTTAAGCCTTGTCATGTGGATTAATACATGCCACTGAAGACTTTTGTGGAAGCTTATTTTGATAAATAATTGTGCTTTTACCCTAAAGAATTCTTGAGAATCTTTGTACTTCACTTTAAATTAAAAAAAAAAAAAACCAAAACCAACCACCAACCACATTCAGACTCAAAACTGATTTGTCCTCCCAAAAAATAAGCCTAGTATTATCCTTTTTATGTTGTCTCTATTCTTTCATAAAAAAACCCAACCAACCAAACAAAAACAAACAAAAAACACCTAATGCAAAGGCACTTCTCATGGCTTGCATATTGCAGAGTTCTGTGGAAGTAGTGTTGAATGGCTGTGCTAAAAGTTCGTCAATACTTTAAGCATATAGCATATATTTCCTACTGTATACGTGATTTGTGCAGACTCTTTGAATATGCTGTCTGCTGAGATTTTCTCTTAAAAGTAATCTTTGTAAGAAAAAAAAAAAGCCCAGTTAACTAAAAATATATCAAGTTTAAACAGGGAGAAGGCAAATACTAAGTAACGTTTGTATGAAAAAAAGTCTTAAGATGGAGTTTTCAAGAATCACTTTCAAATTTTGAGAATAACGAAAGCACCTACTTGTGCAGAAATGTATTATTTGTGACATGTTAGTAGCACATTTAAGCCTTAAATAATTGTGGGAATAAATGCAATACCTCAAATTAATAAAGAGCTTTGTTCAATCTTTAGGGCGCACAGTGGTATTTACAGACCGTTCAGGTGTGAGTGCAGCAGGCCACGTAATGCTGGGGACCATGGATGTTCACCATCACTGGACCAAAGTAAGAAGATTTCAAAGTAAATGATAATGCCTCTTGTTATGATGTCCTGTTTTCAACTATAACCAAAATATTCATTGGTGCGGATAACTGATGAGTAATTTAAAGCAAACACATAGCTACTATGTTTAGCATAACTGTGTACATTGCATTCTGAATTTAATCCTGTGATATGCTATTACTAACAACAATCTTTGTCAGATCTTTACTGCTGCTTTCACTAACAAATCAGTCCTACCCCTGATTAGATATAAAGAAAACTAATTTGTTATGCAGTGTTCCAGTCTGTGCAATGAGCACTGGGAGAATATTTCATTATCCATAAAGAGCTCATTCCCGTGAAGAATTTTGGAATTTTGTTCAGATTTTTTGTAAAAATGGGACTTAAAGGTAGTTATGAAGTGATCGTTTCAGTCAATGTCTGCTAGCCAACCCTGTCACTCCACTTCATCCTTTAGGCAGATAATGTGGATGTTGCAGATATTTATCTTTAGTGACTATGTGAATTCTGCCACTGCTTATGTCAAGTTCAGAGTTGGCAAGCTTTCTGACATCGTAAATGATAAGGTATTATATGCAAAGCCACAAATAAAATATGTAGTGATATCAGCATGTCACTTAAGGAAATTTTCTTGAATCTTGGTTGCTGAAATATTATTGACAGTTCTATCCAAAAAAAAATTTCTTTGTAAAGGAGATAATTGGTAGAATTTCATAGTTGGGAATTTCACCCAGCTAGAATATCAGAACATTCTATCTCTGTATTCCAATCAATGAATAATATGAAAATTTAGCACTGAGTCCAAAGCTTTCTTTGGTGGTGATTTGAAGAAAAAACGTGGTTTGTTAACATGAATGATTTACGTTAAACTGAGGAACTAGAATTTAATGCAAAACTTTCTACTCTGATATCTGCAAGTGTTGATAGTCATTGGAATAAAAGTGCTCTTCTGATTAGTACTAAAAAAACCAGTCTCTTCCTTGAAAAGAGAAATGCTTCTTTCTAACTTTTGCTGAGGGCATTTCTCAGGGGGTCGTATATCTGCACAAAGTATTGTGCAGATGGGACAATGTGTAGAGTTGCTTGTGGTGACAGTATTTGCTTTGGAAGACAGAGGACAGGTATGTATTTGAACCTGAAATCAAGGACTGTTTTTGTTTTAAAATGCACTGAAGATCATGTCAAGTGATACACAGAAAAAGTCAGTGAAAATCTTCGTGAGGTTGGTTAGCTGCTTGATCTTTAGAGAGCAGAATTTTTTGTTCAATTCTAACTCATTTTAGAAAGCAGTTCTAAGTGCTAGTACTTTTGTTACTCATTATTAGAAAAAGGAAGCCGTAGTGGTGGTGTGGTTTGGGCTGGATTGGCCACTGACAGATGACCTCCCCCACCTCACTCTTCAAGGGGAGGAGGGAGAGAGAGAAAGAGACTTACGAGTTTAGAAGGAACTAAACTACTTTAATGAAATATTAATAATAAAAAAAAAAGGAAATAATGAAATACATACAAAACCATATCACGCTCCTAGGATGACAGTCACATCGCCAGCAGGCACTGGGGAAGTCCCAGACCGGACTCCACGACAGACGGGAACTAGATTCTGCATCTGGATTCAGGATTGGGATCAAAGGCAGATGAACTGTCCTCCTCGGATGCTGGCCATTGAAGAAAAGAGGGCTGACCCTTTGATCCCTCAGCTTTTATACTGAGCATGAGGCAGATGGGATGTAATACCCTGTTGGTCAGTTTTGGGTCACCTGTCCTGTCCGCTTCTCCCTGCAGGTGTGACCCTCTATGCTTTTTCCGCTTCCGACCCTGCAACGGGGCAAATACCAAAGTTGGCTGGCCTTGGTTGGTATCAATAAGTGTAAGCAAGAACCTCTCTGCATACCATTCCTTGGCATCAGCTACAAACATGGGTCTTATCACACTGAGAGCAAACAGTTTCTGAACAATATGCTGCCAATTTCAGCAGTTAGAAGAGGCCTAGCTAAAAAGTAAAGTTACTGAACAAAATTGGTCCTGTTTTACCTCAAACCACGACAAATGTCCAAGTCAGTCTGTAGAATGCTTGGTCAGAGGCGTGGTGTTTAGAAGATTTTTACAGTTTATAACAAATGGAAATGCTGAAGCAATGGATTGTGCCAAAAGCTGCTGTGATTCTACTACTGTCTTGGATTTCTAAAGAGATTATTGTGAAATCACTTGACTTGTTCCAGCAGCAGTATGTTTTTTGTATGGAGAACTGTGTTCTAGTAATAATTGGGTAGATGGTAAGTAGTGACTATTACTGCAGCCTTTCCTTATTCACTTGTCCCATTGCAGCCTTCTTCCTATCAGATGATCACTTCTGAACTTTTTCTGGTATAGGTTTTGTAAATTAGTGGTCTGGTACCATCCTCATTTCTCCTCTCCCTTCAGACTAAAGACAAGCCAGGTTATCACCCAAACCCTTGGAAAAAGCTAGTTCCAGCAACAGAGACTCTTTTCTTTTTTGAGAATTGGTATAATTTAGACTGGCAAAACCACTTTTGATTGTATGTGCAATAGCTCTACCACTATATCTGTGGTGATAAACGTTTTAGGTAGGCCTCAGATTATAATTTTTTGGGGATCTGAGACTATTAATTTCTATATAGAGAGAGATAAAGGACATCCCATCAATCTTGTTATGACATTTTGGTACCTTTGTAGTATAAAGACGGAAAATACTTATGAGTTTATTCCATTGTATCTTGCCCCAAAATATATGTACTTGATACTTCTGATTTTTTGGTATTTTTTGATTATTTTCCCCCCCCCGCTTGGGTTTCACGTTTGCATTGTTAAGTGTCTCTTCTTTTATAGCTTCTTGTTATTTTTTCATATCTTAAAATTAAGTTATATGCTTTGTAACATAGAAATTGTTTGTGTGTGTGCACAGATTTTTGAGAGATTGCCAAATTATTATAAACTTCAAAAAAGGCTGCTGTTCTTGGAAGATCGGATAAGCCAGCTTCTGGGAGGCATACAAGTAATATATATTGAAGAACTGCAACCCCTGTTGACTCTAGAAGAGTACTACGAGACTCTAGACTCTTTCTATAATAAATTATGTGACAGTAGACTACCTTTTCATCCTCGCAGTCTGCGAGGCTTGCAAATGATTCTGGAAAGGTAGGTATTTGCAGAAAAGGTTTCTTGCTTTTAGAGCTTTTACTCTTTTTTTTTTGTTACTGTGATTATTTTTCTCACTAAGAAGAAAACTAGTATAATCTCGAATGTTCATTATGTCAAAGTCTTTTTGTTTCTGAAGGTGTTAAGTGCCTTTTTATGGGTGAAGGAGGAGTCAAACTAAAGAAAATCTGCGTATTTCAAGTTAGAATCAAAGTTCTGTCTTTGTCATGGTGTTGTGCACGGTTAAATCAAAGGTTTTATGCTGTCAGGTCAATGCTCAGCTGTGTATGATGGTGCTGCTGTTTATAATTTTTGATTATTGTCAACAGAGTTGCTTTTGAAATGTAATTTTAAAAAAAGCTTCATGTATGATGCTTCTGTATTCTCCTGAACCACACTTGACTTATTTTTTTACCAGTTATTCTGATTGTGTTTAATTGATACTCTTTTATCTTCATTTTGAAAGTAACTCATACAAATACTTGCATAAAAAAAAAAAACAATACCTTGTTTTTTAATTCCATCATGTTTCATTAGTGACAGATATGCACCAAGCTTACATGAATTTGGACACTTTATGATCCCAACAGTCTGTGATCCAGCAACCCTTCAGTGGTTTATTTTTGCCAAAGCACAGGAAGCAAGAGAGAATCTGAAAAGAAAGGAAGAGTAAGTGTTTATGTGGCTAAATACATTTAGCTCATGAAAGTCTTTTGCATGTCATATGTTTTATTTGGATGAGGAGGAGAACTTTGGAAAATGTATTCATGCTCTTTTGGTGGAAAAACTTCCGTTGCTAAAATAGAACTCTACCTATCAGCTTTACTAAGTTAAAAATTTCAGCATTCAGTGAACATAAACAGATGTTAGAAAATACCCATCCTTTACCTTGTAGAAACAGTTGTACTTTATTCAGAAATATAAGATCTTTGCTTACAAGACAAAATTATGTAATTTTTTCAATATTTCTTTTCCAAAGGAGAGGTGGGGTGTTTTTAAGGAAGAGGCCTTTTTATTGAATAAGAAAAGCAATAAATTTCTATTAATGTTACTAACATTGTGACAAGAAAACGGTAAAATCTAAACTAAAAATAACTGAGACCAACTAGAGAATTATTATTTCTAGTTGTTTGTCAGTTGGGTGAGGAAAAGATTGGTTGGCACCTAACAAGGGTAAGAAAAAAAATTGGGGTAGAATGATGAAATACCTCCTTGTTACTCTTTCACAGATGTGAGTGAGATGAGAGAGATGACAACAGTGAGTCATAGTGCTATACTTAATATTTAAGTCTGTGACTTAAATATCCATCAGAACTGTAAATTTGTTCTTCACCTTGTGTGTTGTGTGTGTCTTTGAGGCTTAAGAGCATGAAGTAGAGATACTGGTTTTATCTTGAATAAAATACTGTAATAGGTAACTCGGTATTACTGACCTTTTAGATGTTACTACAAGTTTATTGTTCTGCTTTGGAAAGTTTTTAATAAATGGTTGAAAAATGACACTGTCATGAGTGTATGCATGGTGTATAGATCCAGATATTTTTTGTGAAGGTTATTTTAGGCATGAGTCTTACTAAAGGCTTTATGGGTTTAGCTCTTTTAAGATGCGATCACTTGGGAGAATATGTTTTGGAGATGGACTTTGGCAAAACATGGAGATTTGTTGGAATTTTTCCATAACCCTAGTCCAGCTTTGAAGTTAAGTTACTTTTGCCATATAACTGCTCAATAGTCCTCTATGTAGCTGTCCATATGTGACAGCTGGGAAAGTATTGTCTGTTGAGGTTGGGAGGGATGTTGTAGCAAATGCATTTGCATCTGGGTAACTCGCTCTCCAAAAAGCCTCACGCTGCCCCACATTATGAAGACAATAATCCAGGGAAAAATGCCATCTTTAGGCTAGCAGTGAAGGAATTGTGGGACTCCCCTCAGAGTATAAGCAGCTGTATTTTAAGAGCCAAGCTAAGTATCTTGGCTTTTCTGTTATGTGTTGGATGATTGCTGGTTTGTATAAAGTAGTAAAGAACAGTTATACTGGGTCATACTGAAGGTCTGTCCCTATCATCTGTTAGCTTCCGGAATGACTGAATGGGGCAAAAAATTTGGTGGGTTTTTATTTTACTCTGTGCTCCTTCCCAGTTTCTGACTGACTGCACTTGAGAAAATACTTGAGGCTGGAAACATCTCATATTAAGAGTGTTCAATAGATCTTCTTTTTTCCCCTCTTAATTGTCTGATTTTGAGCTAATTTGCACTTTATGGCTCCAGTATATCCTGTGGCAGCAAATTGTACGGTGGAATTACATATAGCATGTGTATATGAAGGAGGGAAGAGGTGTTCTTTGTTTTATAGACCCACAGCCTGATGGTTTCATTTGGCATTTTCTTGTTCTTGTGCTGTAGGAAATACAAAACAGTCATCCTATATTTATCACCTCTACTTTTCTTTTTTGTGGATATGTTATATTTCCCTTTAGTTGTCTTTTTATTGATGCTGAAAACCCCTTTTCTGCCTAGCACATCCTTGAACAGAACCCATTCTGTACTTCTGATTTTCCTTAACCTTCTGTGGTTGTTAAAGGGGCCCCTGAGATAAAGGAAAATATTTTGAAATGTACTGGATTTACTTTGCACAAGCAGACGAATGTGTTACATCCAGTAAATAGCATAGCGTTGCTGGAATTCAAACGCTGCTGCTCTAGAAAATGGTTTTATCTGCGTGGATAATGTCAGTCTTCTAGTAATACAGGATTTAGTATGAGTCTAGTTGTACTTTCCTCACTTTTGTAAAACATTGGGTTTGTATTGTGGTAGAGGTGTAAGCCTCCTTGTGGAAGTGACTAAAAATAAACCTGCAGTTCTCAGTATGTGCGGCTATCTTTATATTCTTCGAGGGAGCCTGGGATTTCACAGAACAGGAAAGCTTGGTGCTCAGGTATCGGAGACAGCGCGCAGGAGGGTGGCGGGGATACGGTCAGTAGAGAGGGCAGGCTTGCTCCAGGTTAACTCACTGGCTCAATTCAGCCCTGGCTGCCAGATCCAGCTGCTTGTAGAACGATCGGAGTGCCTCAGCAGACTGTAGTGCCGTGCAAGCACATGGAGATCCCAAACTGAGCTTTGGAGAGAGTGTTGTTGAGCCCCTTCAGTAGCAATTTTATGCGAGTCAAATAGTATCAGTAGCTGTGTCCATGCTTAGCTTGGGCAGATTCACATTCCAGTGGCTCTGCAAACATGCTGCTGCTTTGTAGTTCCTCTCACAAAGTCAGGTTGGAGTTGTGTAGCCCTGTTAGCTTGGGGTCTGTGTTGTAGGGCAGCGATGGTGCTGTTTCTATAACCAGGCTGGCTCTGGAAGAAGTGTATAGCTCTGTTAACGTGGCACAGTGCCTGAGCTAGTAAGTCTTGCTGAACCTGAACTGTCTCTGCGTCAGGTGATCCACAGTTCCAGTGACCTTGATTCTGCAAATTAACTTTATTTCTGAGTAGCTTGAGTTTGCCATGTGGTGTCTTACCATTCTTTGTCTGCAGTGAATGGAAAAAATCATCTGCGAGCTATGAATTCAATATTCCGTGTACTTCCTGCAATTAGTAAGTTATTAACACATTTAATATGCATCAGATGGCTGTACCTGTCATCCGTTGTTTTTGATGACATGCAGATTACTGGTCTTAGCTAAGAAGACAGAGTAGTTACTAACATGATTTTATTCTTAAAGCTTACGGTTTTAAGGTTATTTAAGTACTTCCATCCCTTACATTAAAAATGAAGCCCCATAGGATTTTTATTTTGGTATTTTTCCCGTTACCTGGTAAGCAAAAAAAATGTCATAGCGCAGACTTTCAGATATGACTCTGTAGGCATGCTGTTGCCCATAGTCATGGAAGCATGTTCAGTCTAGCCTCTGAGTTAAGACATGGGTATCGACTTGCACAAAAATCTGTGGTGTATCATAGCTGTACATGAAGTGACACCTTTGTTTACATACATATAACCTACAAATAAACTTATTTCAACAGGTTTTTTTAAGAGATTAAGTTCTAATTTTGTCACTGTATGTTGTCTTCATTTGCTAGGATGATGATTACAGAAAAAGAGCTAATTGATACTTCCACTGAAAAATTTTCTTTGGATCGGCTGTATAAGGAACCCAGTGTTTCCAGTGCACAGATGATAGATTGTTGTAAGCGACTGCTAGAAGAATCATTGCCATATCTACAAGGCATGCACCTTTGCATTTCGCATTTCTACTCTGTGCTGCAGGATGGAGACCTGTGTATACCTTGGAACTGGAAAAACTGAGGACATAACTGATAATCAGATGAATTGTTTATTTTCTGTAAGAGGCTATAAATATGAATGTTTTTAAGAGTAAATTATTTAAATCTGTATTTTGATATCAATATTCAACCCACAAATTTTCTTCTAACTGCTGCTCAAAAAGGATTGGAAGTCCTAGAAAATTTGCACAATGCGCAGTATTGCCAGTTCTGGGAAGGACACCTGTACATTCTCCATACTACTGTAGGAGTCCCAGTGTATGTAGCAGTTGTGAAACCGCGTTTTTGTAGTGAATTATGAAAATACATTAAATTGCAAGTCTGCAAAAATGTACATGTGTATTTTTAATATACATTAATATTGCTAAATAGATCTTCTTAAACAGTGTACTACTGAAACCAGACATTACATGAGATCTTAAGGGATTCAGTGAATGCGGAAGTTGAGTACGTAAGTTATCTGGTGGCAATATTAGCATTTTATATTGCTACCTGTTACTGAATTTGAAGAAAAAAAAAAAAAAAAGGAAAAGAAAAAACCAAGGGAAAAAACATAAGTGTGTTTCTACTTTGCAGAAGAAAGCAGTATGTTAACTCCGTCTCTACAGTAGAGTTTCATATGCTGGTCCAATATTGTTGCCTTAGAATTTCAAAATGTGCCAGTTGTACTGTCTGCAGTTACTTTAAAGGAGATGTCATTCTCTCTTTGTTTTCCAGCATTTGCTCCATAAATACAGACAATCCTCTTACACTATAACAGATTGCAAATCTCATTCACAAGACTTAAAACCTGAGTAGTTTAATGTGACATCTAAGGAAAGGAAGCGTTGATTTGTGTAGGATTGTCTGCAGGAGTATTTCTCAGTGAAAGCAAGGAGTTTGCAGTAAGGCAGACACATGGATCTTTACTGGTACTTTATTCCTTGAAAAAAATTAAATAAAGTGTGAATGTACGTCAACACTTTTTCATTGTAATACATGCCAAGATGCATTTTGTATTTGGGGTACTACTTTGCAAAATATCCTTTCAGAAGAACCAACTGCTTCATGTTTCTGCACTTGAATTCACCTACAATAACTGACAAAAAAAAAAAAAGGAATTGTCAAATGCTTACTTGCCTTGTATTTATAGTTGTATTGAGCAGGGAAGTTGTTGTGGTTCTCTCTTTTCCCCTGTTAAAAGAGTAGGTGTCAAGTTGTTTATTATGTTGCCAAACTTAAAACAAAACCCTCCACTGTGATCTCAAACATGTCTGTTTTAAAATATCGAGACAGAAGCTGCGACTTTCTCAGGCCTTTAATTCAGCCAAATTATGAGCAATTCCTGTATAGGTTCTGAAGATCAGTTGATAGTTTCTTCTAAGTCGTTAAGTTCCATTGCACATTACTTCCCCTCACTCGATCTAGTATTGAAGCTACTGTCCGTGTCCCAGTTGTGCTAAGCAAGTGAGCCAGTCCCACCAGTTGTAGCTGAGCAATGTTCCCTGTAACAGCTCTTTGAAAGTAGGGTGTCTTCAGGAATAGAAGGTGAGTGTAGTAATTTTATTAATTTTTTTTCTTGCTTGAATTGAATGACCCCTTACAGGTCTTCAGGCAAGAAGCAGCTGTCTAGTTTGACTGTAGAGATAAGTGTGAGGGAAGGTGAGTAGGCTCGATGAAGAGCCTGATTTTTGACAGGACTGACGCTAATATCACAGAAAGCAGTGATTAGACCTAGGGACCTTCTCTTTGCAGCATAGGGAAGACTAGAACTGGCTGAATGAGGAGAGGTAAGCTGTAAAGAGCCTTTATGAAACAGAGCATGGGATGTTTCCACAAGTGAAAAGGGGCAGTGGGGACCCCAGCCTGGAATGGGTATAGGAGTAGGCAAGGGCAGGCAAGAGGGAACAGGACTGAGTTTAAATGTGGGAGCAGTGGTTGCTGTTAGACACTTCCAGTCTGGGATAGATCTGAAGAGTCTCACTGTTCCTACAGGGAGGTAGCCAAGATCCTCCAACAAAATGTGTCAGCCCTCAAAAGGTGGCGTGGCACCTGCTCTTGTGACAGTTACCTCCAGGCTGGGGTCTCGGGTCTGCAATAAGCCGAAGAGTTCCATTCCTGTTGCCGTCCCACCAGACATGTGGTCAGCTCAGGTGCCATGTGGGGCGTCCTTCCCTTTTCTGCTAGGTTTTGGAGTTTGCCTTCCCAAGTTCCAAAGGAGATGCACGTCAAAATCTCTAAAACTGCTCAAAAGATGAGCAATATAAAATTGAAGGTTGCATATAGTTCAGTAATTCAGCACCATAAAGTCTGCATCTTAATAGAGTTATTTTGCAGTGTGCTTTCCGTAAATCAGTTTTACTGCAGAATGTTTAAGTTGACTTTACAAAAATACTGGCCTCCCAACGTTTTTTAGCATATTTAGAAAAGCAGTGGAAAAACCAAATGAATAAACTTAATGTGTGTGTTATAGGTATTTATTTTGACAAGTTTGGCTTATTTTGAACAGTCCTGAAAGTAACAAGAGAATTGTCTGTTTAATTTTGAACAGTCCTAAAAGTAGGAGAATTGTCCATTTAGGTAGCTGTGGATGGGTTAAATCTGTCAGAATTATATTTTACTTTCCAACATTCTAAGGGGGGGTGGTTTAGAACTCTGAAAGCCTTTTATCACAATGGCAGGGTGGAAATGGAGAAGAATTTTAAAATTTTGTCTGTTTTGAACTGGGCAGAACACCTTAAATTCTGCTCAGCAGACTCTGTGCTATCAGCTCATTGTGGGGGTAGATTTAAATTGGTATTAGCATCTAGTGTAGTTCTATTCAGTACAGAATTCCTGCTTGCTCTGTGGTCAACAACTGAAAACATGCTTGGTATGAAGTTTCAAAAAGTGTTCTCCTTAAAAACAAATCTTTATATTAAATTAGGCAGAGTTGATGTCTTGCTGGCTTAATCATTGTCTGGCTTAGATTTGAGTTTTGAAATTTGCAATAAACATTTGAAAGATAAGTGAGAATCTCTACCGGTGATCAAAGATGTGAAACGCGTGCTGGTCATCCGTCATGAGTCAATAAACCGTGATGCCGAGATCGTGTCATTCAGCCTCTGAGAATGGTTTAGTATTTTAGTGCAGCTGCCAGAAGGAAATTCAATGCTAGATTCGATGCTAGAATAAAAGAGATGGGGACTCAAGGCAAAATTTATCACCTTAATGAGTTATTTTGATGCTGCTTAATACTGCGGCCTCGAGATGCGCGCATTGGCAAACCGCAGTTTCCATTTTGTCAGGTGTCGGCATGACGTTTTATAGTATCAGTTCTGTATGAATTCCAGTGCTACAGGCTCCTGCCTGTGTTTTAACAGCTTGATATGTGACGTTTATTCTTAGAGCTGTATATGAAAATTGTATGAATTGTGTGAAATAATGCCCATTTTGTCACTGTTCTTTTGGCTGTTATCTGCTGTGGAACTTTCTTAGGGACTGATAGGCTTGTATTCATGTTTTGTAATACATTCAAAATCTTGATAATGAATCTTGAGGAAGACTTAAAAAAGAAAAATCTTCCAGAAGGTTAGAGCTGATGTACCAAAGCATGTTCAAAATTCATCAGAACTTTTCTTGGAGAACATAAATCTTACCTAGTTTGTGTATGTTACAGTTTTCTCAAAAAAAATATTTTTTTTTTTAAACTCTGACATTTTAAAGTTTTTTAATTTAAATTTGTCATTCTGAGAATATAGTATTTGTCTGAACAGGGTTATCTCTGCGATTCCTTGGACATATGCATGTAGTGTATGCGTGTAGTACATGTATCAAAAAATGAGAATTTCTTAATATTTTTTATAAGCTTAACAGTATATGGATTTGTAACAGAGCAGGGCAGGTTTTTTTTTTAAAAAAAAGGGTGACCTAGCTGAGAAAGAGAAAACATAGCTGTAAATGCAGTAAAAATGTTATTTTTAAGTCAAACTTGTTAAATTATTAGATTAAAAGCTGCAGTCTCAATTATGTGCATGGAAAAAATGTTTAGCTATCTCCTTGGAAGGCCCTGTTAAAACTACAGTATATACTGAAGTAACAGAAAAATAATCTTGTTTTGCAGTTTGTCCTTTACAGCTACATATTCCTTACACAATTGCTTAAATGCTGAATAATTTAGTACTTCATTTTTGCTAAATCCTCTGATGGGGCACTCTATGTCTAAGTAGCCGGACTGATTGATTATGATCTCAGTGATGTCTTTAAAACAAAACAAAAGCATTTGAAGATATTTTATTTAGTAGAGCTGAAATTTAATATCTTCTTGCCAGCTTTTACATTCTGAAAGTGTCTTTTTTGTGGTCTTCATTTCCATAGCTTTTGGCTATTGTGTGGCTCCATATTTTAGCAAGTTTAAATATTTTTTTGACACTTTTGCTTTTCCTAACATTTACCAAAAGAGCACCAGTTTAAATTGGCCCCATCTATGCTGTGGACTGTGCTAACTACAGACCCCCCAAACATGCCTTAAACTGAGCTGCTACCCCCTTGTAAACTTCTCTTGGATTTTAACAGGGAATAAGATTTTGGAAAAGTGAGAGGTGCCAAAGGTAGCAGCTGTAATGATGTGAAATGATGTTTAACATTGAGGTTAAATAAAAAGATCAGGGTTATAATTTTCTTCTTAATTTAGTTCCAACATCCCTACCTAGCTGCTCAGGGAGGACAAAAGGCAATTTGATGTAACTTAAGGTAACAGTTAGCTTTAATTTCTTTTTTGATTATTTCTCTTCAATCACCTGCTTTGTCATTTGAATTTTCTATGTTGTAGGGGCATAGTTGAGCAGTCAGCTAATGCCTGTGGTAGCTGTGCGCACCCTCTGTCTGTAACAGGATATTCTGGGACCATTTGCTAAAAGCAGCAATCGGATGAGAACCTGATGTCCTCCCTCAAGACCGCTCTGTGATCTGGCAGCCACAGTTCGAGATCAAGGCGTTTCCTTGATAGTGCTTTGTCCAACCCACATGTTATTTTACCCATCAGTTTGTCATGCTCCTGGGAACCTCTCGTTCTGGGTTGGTTTTCTTAATGGGATGTTTCAAGTTCATTAAGTCAGTAGGTCATAGCTGCAGACAAAGTTTTTGGATCCTGCTTGTGTTATAATCCAAGGGCGTGGGTAACTCCTGTTTTCAGCTTGCATTGATTTCAGATGGTCCTTTGAGCTACAGCTGTAACTGACAAAATCACAAAAATGCTCAAAAAAAAAAAGAGTAAATGCAAATACCTCAATTTCAGACTTAACTAAAATGACTAGAAAGAACTTAATAAGGAGCACTACAGCTAACTAATTTGATTTTTCTCAGCGATCTGCAGCCAGGGCAGCGTTGTACAGAGTCCGCGTGATTTGGGGCTCACCCTGCTAGCAGGGATCTGCAGAGGTGATGTTGGCTCGGAGCAGCAGAACTACCAAGGGTGAGTTAATGCCGTCTTCATCAGAACTGCCTGTGCAGCCCCAGGGGAGAGCAGCCTCTCTGGTGGGGTGGTCTGAAGAGCTCTGCTCATTTTAAAAAAAGAAAAAACACAAAAAAACCAAAACCCAAACAAAAACAAACAAAAAAACACAAAAACAAAAGTGAGGAATGGCCTTTCTGAAACTGCTACCTGGTTTTGTAGCAGTGTTGAGAGCATAACAGCTCATGGTGTTATGAGCCAGTTCACTGGTGCAGTTTTGCACATTTCAAATAAGGGAGGATTCCTGGAGGAGGAGGAGGATGCTGTCTTCAAAATGGACAATCCCTCTAGCCAGGTGATATTTAAACACGAGGCCGTTGGTGTATTACACGGTCAGATGCACATTCCTCTCTGTTTAATCTTTGAGCTTGTGAGACCTTTCTCCAAAGGTCACAAAGCATATTAATCTAAATGTGACTAACCAGTTCACAAAGGTTTTAGCAACAGGGAATCTTGTCTTGGTCAGTATTTGTATAGTGCCTGGAATAGCTCGGTCTCTTGCACTCTGTATTACCACCAAAAAAATCAAATTAATGAATCAGAATTTAAAAGGCTGTATGGTTACAAATGTTTTTTCACTCCTTAGATCTTTGCTGTCCTGGTCTAACAGACTTTGGAGGAAAAACAAGCTCTGCTGTAAATTGGGCGATGTACATGTATTCTGGTTTTAGCCAGAAATCTGTGCTGAAGCCCCACATTCCCTATCTCGATTTTGAGATGGTGGAAAGTGGGTGGGACAAAAGGCCCTGCAGGTCTGAACCCCTCCTGGCCAAGATCAGGACTTAAAAAAACAAAAACCCAACATGTATCTCACTATTGTATGGTTCATTCCATCTTCGCTGGGTGTGGAAACCGTAACTGTCGTCATCTGGCAAGAACCACATTTAATCTACAATTTATGCTCTGATCTAAAAATAAGGAAAAGAACCAACAAGGTTTAGGATTGTTGCAGCTTGGCTCTTACAGGTTTTGCCCGCCTCCTTCCTAATGCAGTTTGTCGTGGCCAATACTGAATGGCAGATCTTAAGAGCAGGTTCCAGCTGAGATTTCTAGGTGTAATTTAGTAGCATATCACTACCTGGTTGGCAACCCTTTGAAAGCCATGGAGACCTTACTGCCTTTGCAGGTATCCAGATGTCTTCAAGTCCTAACAGACCTTGTTGGCTCACAGGTGTCTCTTAGAAACCTTGAAACTTAATTATGTCTTAATTTAAAAAAACACTTGTGAAAAGATACGACACTCACTATACAGCTTTACTTGGATGAGAGAGTATGTCTGCATCGCTGGTTGGCACTGGAAGATTCTTTCAGAGAAAAGGACTTCAGCCTAGGTACATGTGTCCTGAATTTCTCTTTCTTCAGGTTATTCTTGGTAGGTACAAATGATAGACCAGTTTATTCTAAATGTCTGTGTTCAAAAGTGGTTAAGAACAGTGCGAAGGGATTGGATGTTCAGCACGTCTCTCTCTTCCTCCTTCCTCTTCTCTCCAATTGTCATCTCAAGCACTAGTGCCATTGGGCAAAGGCTTCTCCATCTTGAGCGAACATGGACCATTGGCTGCAATGGTGACAAAGAGTTTGTCAAGAAACTACAAACGAGGGTTTCCAAAACTGCTTTCTGCTTCTGATGAAATAAAAGCTTCGCTGGGTACAGGCTGTCACTCTGTGTCTTAAACCCTCATGCTCCGTCAGAGTGTTACAAAATGTACTTTACCTACATTAAAATAGATGCGAGCATGCTGCTCATCTCAGTGGTAGTATGGAGACATTCTGTAGAAATACAGAGTTATTCATGGCATGGGATGTTTGGTAACTGCTTTTTTCTTTTTTGGTGTAAGGTTTGTGCTGTTTTGTCATTCTTCATTGTTACTTTGCCCTATTATGTTAATTTATTCCAAAGGTAAACCAGCCTTTCTTGGGGACAGAGTTAATATTACGTGAAACACTATTATGCAGCAATTAATGGAAGCCTAGGTGCAGTTAGCAATTACTGAAAATGGGCTGGATTTCCTAATGATTACTTTGTTCTGTACAAATTTATTTTGCAGACAACTTATTGTACTGAATTCTTCTTGGATAATTAATTTGTGAAGCGTTTCCAGCATCACCCTGAGGCACTAGCAGAAATTGCCTCCTCACTGACCACATGTGACAAATAACTAAAATGGATAGGATATTGTACATATCCTGCACACTTGAAAGGCCTGCATAATTCCTAGCATTTTGGGGTTTGTTTTGGTTTGGTGGAGGGTTTTTTTTTGGGGGGGGGCCAGGGGGGAAGTGACAGTGTAAGTGAGAACTCTGCTGGGGAATTTGAGCATTGTTGTCATGGTGCACTGTTTAAAGTCATGGTACATGTCTTTAGGTAAGAGGCATGAACAAATGATACGTGAAAACCAAATTGGAGTAGCTGTAAGGTCTCCTAATGTTTCCCTTTCTACTTTATTAGTCACTGTAAACCTCCTGCTACCTGGGTTATAACCTTGGGATTATTCTTTATGCAATGAGAATAGAGTGAAATTTTGTGTCCCATAACTTTAACTGTAGCATACGTTATTAAAAATTAATTTAATGGTCCTCGAGGATCCAACTCTGGAGGTAGCAAACAAGTGTCGCGGTTATACATTGTCTTCAATTATTCATTAAGAGCTATGGGGATTTTATAGAACATATCTCTAGCAAAGCTCAAAGCTGTTCTTCTAATGCCAGCAACAAAGCTCTGCTACTTAGTTTAACAGAAATGGACATGATTTCCCTGTTGGGTTTCTCTATTTGAACTGTGTAATATTTTATCGCATTTAATAAAGTTTATTGCAAACATGACTTGGTATAAGAAAAATCCTAGTGGTGAGGCTAAAGCATAATTTAATTTTGAATGGACATTTTGCCAACATGAATTTTAATATATCACCATGTGTCTGAGCATAATAAATAGTTTAACACACAAATTACGCAGCATCATTATGGATGATTTCCTTGTACACTAGAGCCATTTTCTCAGCTCTGTGCACTCGCGATTACATTTCTTCTATCTTCAATGTTATTCTGGTTTGGACTTTGCAGTTGTTGCCGGTTCTTTTTTTATAAAGCAAATCTGTTTTCTACAAAGAAACTGTTTAATTATGGAGCTGCCAGGACTACATACTCACTCTGGGAAAGGGTCTCATTCCACCTGCTGCATCGGATGCACAGTTGCACAAATGCATACAAGTCTGGGAAGAGTGTATCTGGGAAAACAAAGTCAGTTTGAGAGCCAGAGTTGAGTTCAGGATAGTTAAAACAGCGCAACTTCTTGTGTGGATACTTGTTCCAGTATTTCATTTTCCTTTTGGTTGTTGTATTTCCTTAAATGTATACTCTTAACCATAAGTAAACTTTAAAAAGTACATTAACTGTTCCAGAAGTGCGTTCCCAGTGGAGAATTACACCAGAGTTACCATAAGTTAAATGTATTCTTCTAATGCTATCACTTTTGTGATGACAAGCCTTTGCGTGGCTTCAGTGAAGCTGTTTCTGATTTACACCGCAGCTCATGTGTTTTAAAATATTTCCCGATTCCTAAAGGATTGCATTGGAGTTCAGTGTTTCTGTAGCCCCCGGTGGATGCTTTGCATCCAGCAATCACTGTTCAAACAATAGTCCACCAAGTGTCCTGGATTTCTTTTTGTTGATTTTTAATTCCTGCTATGAACAGGTCAAATGCATAGATTTTGTGAAAAATACTGTTTCCTCTCCTCCCCCCCACCCCCCTCCTCTTTTCCTTCTTAACTTCTTATTTTGATGGGTAGAGCTTGCTTTCTCCTGCGATTTTACTGCCCAAACAGGATGGCAGAGCACAGGGAGAGGTATGTAGGGAGAAGATAGATTGGTACCACTTTCAACATGATTACAACTGGACTTTCAGCGAAAGCAAAGTGACTTTTCCCTCCCCACTGTAAGAAGGTTCGGAAGAGGATACCGTTCCATAAACTTCACACTGGCGAACTCCCTCTGCGAAGACCAGCACTGGTGTTGGAAACCTTGGCAGTCACCTGACTCTGCTTTTTCGTCAGGCGGAGATGTGGCTTTCCTGCAGGATTCCTCTTGGAGAAAGGTCCTGGCCACTCACGTTCCCAGTGATGTGCTGCTTCTGTGGCAGAAGAGCTCGCAATGGCCGAACACTGCACTGAGCCCTCTCCCTCTGGGTCTGCTCTGGGTATTTGCTCGCTGATACCTCGAAAACCAGCTTAGCTGCAGCCCTGCTGGTATGTGCCACCACCTCCTCCTTTCCCAGTGGCACGTGTGAGGGTGAGTGACTGGTGACACTGTGTTGCAGGCTTGAGGGGAGCTGATCAACCACTGTCTTCATTGATGCAAAGGCAAGAGGGGTTGGGTCGATGGCAGAGTGCCGGGGCCGGGGGGGAACCTAAGCAGCTAGTGGTAATGTTGGTGTGGTTCCTGGTTAATTTGCTGGGAGAAGCTCCGCATTTCTGGACTCATGTTTTCTTTGAGACCCCAGATTTGTATTTGACATCATGCAAGATAACCCCCACCACCACCTCACATGTGCATCTTTTTAAATTGGGAAGGCGTTTTTAATCTTCCTGGGCAGATTCTGCCCTTTCCAGCTTTGGAAATGCTCCTGCCCTTAGGATAGGGGCACTTACCCAGTATGGTAAATGTCCTGCTAATGATGATTCCTGTACTTATAATCATAGAATGTGTTGGGTTGGAAGGGACCTTTTAAAGGTCATCTAGTCCAACCCCCCCTGCAGTAAGAAGGGACATCTTTAACTAGATCAGGTTGCTCAGAGCCTCATCAACCCTGGCCTTGAATGTCTCCAGGGATGGGACCTCTACCACCTCTCTGGGCAACCTGCTCCAGTGTTTCACCACCCTCACTGTAAAGAACTTCATCCTAATGTCTAAACCTACCCTGCTCTAGTTTAAAACCATTGCCCCTTGTCCTATCTCTACATGCCCTTGCAAACAGCCCCTCCCCAGCTTCCCTGTAGGCTCCCTTTAAGCACTGGAAGGCCGCTATAAGGTCTCCCTGGAGCCGCCTTCTCCAGGCTGAACAACCCCAGTTCTCTCAGCCTGTCCTCATAGGAGAGGTGCTCCAGCCCTTGGATCATCTTCGTGGCCCAAATTACTTGCCTTTCTTGTGACTAATTCATTAACCCATTTTGAGACAAACCCATAATTTTTAGACCAACGGGAGCATCTAAAGTACTGTTTTTCCACACATACGTTTTCCAGACATGCCTTTATATTCCAGGCACGCATGACTATGTGTGTATCTATTTGCTAATCGTACCTTACAAAGCCAAGTAACTGGGGCCATGCACGCGTTCACCCAAGGTGAGGAGAGCCTCTGGGTTCAGTGAACACCGAAGCGGGTTCCCGTGCATACCCTGCCTGTGATACATTTCCAGACCTTCCGATTTTTAAATAGCTGGATCCTCTGCTAAACTTCCAGCAAGCTGAAGATGAGTGATGGTATTATGTGATACGGCAGCTCAGAACAGTTCAGCAGGCTCCAGCCCCGAGCTGGAGGGAAGGGCTGTGAGTACACAGGCTGCACTGGGGACCATGGGGATCCCCAGTCCTCCTTCCCTGGCACCACCTCCGTTCTTGCTGCAAGGGGAAGGTTTTGACGATCCTTCAGTCTGGTCCTTGTGGGCAGAGATTTACACATATTATTGGATTTCCCGGTCTCCATCATCTCAGCTGCCTCTGGGAAGAGCATGAACCAGCACCTGAAGGACCTGTTCTGCACAAAAACATCATGAAATCAAAGGCGTTGCTGGTGGTTTCTGGCCATCATTCAGGTCATGAGCTCTGGGGAGAAACAGTGCTTGGTTCTGTGATGTACATACGGTGGAGACCAGGTGAGGATCAGAGTCTGCAGGACTTGTGGAGCCCTCAGTGAGAGAAGAGCGTTTCACTCGTCCCTGCAGCAGTTTGTTTGCAGGTCCCCTTCAGACAGCCTGCCTCTTAGGGACAGTGCTGCTTGCTGGTCACGTTGGTCATCTGCAACGAGGATGCTGCATCTGCTGCTGAGGGCCACGGGACAGCGATGCCAGGGGACCCGCAGGGAGCAGGTATGTCCTGGTGGAGCGAGGGACTGGCTGATGCAAAACCTCTCACCCAGAGGCAGGGCTCGCACATGGAAGAAAACTCTTGTCCTCTGTGGGAAGCCCGGCCAGGAGAGCTGGAGGCTGCCTGGAGATGGGGCAAGGGCCACTGTGGACAGGGAGTGGAGCATGGCTGCAGGCAGCTGCCAGCGGGAGGGCTGGAGGCGGCTGCTTTGCATCGCGCAGGAGAACTGCGGCCCCGGTGAAGCTGAGGTCTGTGGACCAGCACTAGGGATGCCAGTGCCCTGCTAGGGTGATCCAGGGCACGCAGGGTGGCCGGGCTCCTCCTGCTCACCTCTTGTAAAAGCCGTATGTCAGTCTGCTGGAAACGCTTTTTATAACGGAGATGCTTAGGTTTGGTATGGGATAATTATATGAATTGTAGTCATCCCAGTATGGAGGGGTCACACCTGAAAAGACCCCGCAGTCCCTGCCAGCCTGAGGCTGCCCCAAGCTCTGGGGCTGGGGCTGCTTGTGGGGCAGAGGGGGGTGAGCAGGCTCCCCCCATTCACTCACACTTTATCTCCATAGGTTTGCCTTATCTCCAGGCCTTACAGGTTGCTTTTCCTTCCCGAGTACAGGCAGGAATAGTCAGCAAGCAGCATCCCTAAGGGGCTACCAGTGGAGGACAAAGGGGTTTCAGAGAAAGCGTGCTGTAGCAGCAAAGCTGGCCGGAGAGACCCCGCCACACTTCACTGCCCATCAGGCCCCTCTCAGGATGGGCTGAACACCCCACCTCTCCATCACCGCCACGTGCTCCCCTCGTGGAACACTCGCTGGGGCACAGCACCGTGCTCCCAGCACCTTCGTGCACTGCCACCACCACGGCCCCCCAGGAGCACGGCTGGGACCCTCAGCGCCAGCCCCTTAAGTGGCAGTGCAGGACGCGCTGTTCAGTGCTCCATTAGCCGGTAAAATGCATTATATTCTGTCTTCTTTTATAGCACATTCAAAGACAGAAATATCCAAGTTATTTGTACATCTTGAGGGTTGCATTCAGTCTGTCTGTCCAGGTGAACTCTTTGGGTCTTCTTTTTAATACAAAATAGAAAATATCTGTTTTAAACTTAGGTATTTTAAAGATAAATGTACTGCGAGGTGCGGTCTCATGCAGAACGAGTCTTTGCAATGTTTTAACAAAGGGGAGGGGAGGGCGTGTGAGATCTGGAGCTCTGTCCTGCCGGAGGAGCAGCCCTGCCAGCGCGATGAAAGATATTCCACCGGGGGATTTCTGACACACGCTGCCCCTACATTTCTGGTATTTATTATAGAGGGAAGGGAAGACAAAAGCTCAAGGGAAAACAAAAATCTAGGTCTGCCTCAGGTTATTATAAACTGAGAATTGATAGGCAGTCTCAATTGCCTGTTGCTAAGCAGCCAAGAGAATTGGTTGACCATACCCTGGGCCTTTAAAAAAAAAAAAAAAAAAAAAAAAAAAAAAAAAAAAACTTATCAG
>VFFE01006113.1:13220-38198 GCA_008921705.1 Burhinus oedicnemus
CCCCCCGGGGTCCCCGCACCCCGCCGGCGGGCTGCAGCCCCCCACTGAAAGGTCGCCCGGTGGATCGTGTGTCGGCGGCGGCCCGGGGGACGTGACCTTCTCCCACCGGGCCGAGGAGTAACCGGATCCCCGGGGCCCTCAGTAAATTTAGCGCTTGACCTTTCCGGTGTGGGGGTCGCTCTTAATCTTTAACCGAGGTGCATCGGCCTTTGGACGCGGCTGCTGGGCTCCCTCCTGCCCCGCTGGGCAGGGAGGGGCAGATGCTTCCGAGAGAAAGCGGCGGACTGTGCCCAGCCCGGCAGATTCCCTGTTGCTCCTCTTCACCCACATCTCTTGTTTCCCCAGATTTGGCCGCATCGGCCGCCTGGTCACCCGGGCTGCTATCCTCTCTGGCAAAGTCCAAGTGGTGGCCATCAACGATCCCTTCATTGATCTGAACTATATGGTGAGTTGTCTTGCAGTGCCCCCTCTGGGCCTCTCTGAGTAGGGCTCCTCTGGCTCTGTTCTAGTACCTTCTCAGGAAAACCAGGTGTGGGTTAGAAGCACAGGGATGGGAGGTTTGACAGAACCAAGTACACTGCAGCAGTTGAACAAGGTCACTGAGGAGGTGGGGAGCCGAGTTTGTGGTGTAGGCAGAGCAAGGGTTGGGGAGTTGGCAGCTGGGGTGCCTGACCTTCCCAACCTCTCTCCTTACTAGGTTTACATGTTCAAATATGATTCTACTCATGGTCACTTCCGGGGCACTGTCAAGGCTGAGAATGGGAAACTCGTGATTAATGGGAATGCTATCACCATCTTCCAGGAGTAAGTATCTCTCTCCCGCTTGCCTCTTTGAGGGATGAAGGCAGGTGTCTTGTGCAGCGGCTCTTACAATTTTGTCCCTTCTCAGGCGTGACCCCAGCAATATCAAGTGGGGAGATGCTGGTGCTGAATACGTTGTGGAGTCCACTGGTGTCTTCACCACGATGGATAAGGCTGGGGTGAGTATGCCACACACAAGAGAAGGGATACCGCTGCTCCTGCCTGCAGGGGAGACATCACCATATACAGAGTTGCTCAGGATGGGGAAGAGATAAGTCTGGGAGGGAAAATAGGTTGTCTGAAGAAGTGAACTGTTGGGAGGGATTCTGGGTTATCTAATCCCCTTTTCTTTTTCCAGGCTCACCTGAAGGGTGGCGCAAAGCGTGTTATCATCTCTGCCCCCTCAGCTGATGCTCCCATGTTTGTGATGGGTGTCAACCATGACAAGTATGACAAGTCTCTGAAAATTGTCAGGTAAGGATAGAGGAAGATGCTTTCTGGCCTGGAGCTCTCACCAGCTGTGTGGGGTCTCGTCTCACCTCTGTAGATGTGTTGCCTCTGGCTGATGAGCCTTTCTATCTTCTCTAGCAATGCCTCTTGTACTACTAACTGCCTGGCGCCCTTGGCCAAGGTCATCCATGACAACTTCGGCATCGTGGAGGGTCTTATGGTAGGTGTGAAACTTCCTGCTCAGGAGGGTGCCTTATCCACAGGTCCCCTCATGTGAAAGGAAAAGCATCTGTACTCCCTGTGTCCCCTGGGATGGGGAGGAGGTACCTGGGATGCTTTCTCTGGAGAGCATTGGCTGTGTTATTACTCCTGTGCTTTCTTTTCCCAGACCACTGTCCATGCCATCACAGCCACACAGAAGACAGTGGATGGGCCCTCAGGGAAGATGTGGAGGGATGGCAGAGGTGCTGCCCAGAACATTATCCCAGCATCTACTGGGGCTGCTAAGGCTGTGGGAAAAGTCATTCCTGAGCTCAATGGGTGAGTGTTGTTCCCTCCTTGGGTGTCAGGAGGTGGCAGCTGGTGCCTGGCTGGCTCTGACCCATCCCTAGAAGAATGGAGGGCTGGCAGAGGGGTGCTGGGTGCTGTTCCCTGCTGACTTGTGTCTCTCACAGGAAACTTACTGGAATGGCTTTCCGTGTGCCAACCCCCAATGTTTCTGTTGTGGACCTGACCTGCCGTCTGGAAAAACCAGTAAGTGTTGTGGACAAGGCCCTAACAACCTCCAGACTTGCCTCTGCTTCCTGTAAACTCTTTCTTTTACCTGGAATTGCCCTTTCTGAATTCATCTCTTCCCTAAGAAGATTTGATCTTGTTAAAAATAGCACCTGCCATGCATGACTGCTGCCATGGTGCTCCTATGTGTCTTCTCCCACCCCACTTCCAGTGGACATTTTGTGTGAGTTGCCATCTGACAATCTTAAATGTGTCTTATCTTCTCAGGCCACGTATGATGACATTAAGAGGGTAGTGAAGGCTGCTGCTGATGGTCCCCTGAAGGGCATCCTGGCATACACAGAGGACCAGGTAAGCAACTCCTGGTTTCTTGGCCTGTGGTTATTGGTGCTTGCCTCATTTTTCTGATGGGAGCAGCCTTCCTGGGATCCTGGTTTGGGCACTTCTGGTTCAGGCTGTGGGTAACCATATGTGTTACAACTTCCTCTCTGTTCCAGGTTGTCTCCTGTGACTTCAATGGTGACAGCCATTCCTCCACCTTTGATGCGGGTGCTGGCATTGCACTGAATGACCATTTCGTCAAGCTGGTTTCCTGGTAGGCACAATGTGGGGGGTGGTGGGGGAGGCTCTAGGGGGGTAATAGCTGGTGCAGACAAGTTACAGACTTCTGTCCTGTTCATCGCTGCCACGTTGGCAGTGCAGGGTGATACATAGACCCCTGCTGAGTAGTAGAGTGGCTCCAACATGTTAAAAGTCTTCATGGAGTGAAATTGCTTCTTACCTGAAATGACGATAGCCTTCTCATTCCTGTATTTGGAAGGGTGTGTGGGATGCTTCCTACTCTCTTCACTGGAAGTGGATGGGAAGCTGCCTGGTTCAGTTGTGTGGGATGGGGCAGAGGAGCAGGAAAATGGCAGGAAGGGGATGCAAGATATGGGTCAGTCCTGACAGCATTTCTGTTTCTGTCTCCAGGTATGATAACGAGTATGGATACAGCAACCGTGTTGTGGACTTGATGGTCCACATGGCATCCAAGGAGTGAGCCGAGCACACAGCCCCCCTGCTGCCTAGGGAAGCAGGATTCTCCTTTGTTGGAGCCCCTGCCCTTGTTCACCACCGCTTAGCTCTGCATCCTGCAGTGAGAGGCCAGTTCTGTTCCCTTGTCTCCCCCACTCCTCCAACTTCTCCCCGAGCCTGGGGGAGGTGGAGAGGCTGATAGAAACTGATCTGTTTGTGTACCACCTTACATCAATAAAAGTGATCACCATCTGAAATGCCTTGTCTGTCTGTCAGTGGGAAGTGGGAGAGAGTGGGGGTGATGCGCAAATTTAGTTGCTTGCTTTAAGATACGGGCCCTGCCAGCCTGGCTGCAACTGCTGGGACAGCTCTTCTAGGCAGTGCTATGTGGACACCATGTTAAGGCTGTGAACATGGGTGGCAGAGACATGGGAAATGCCAGAGGAGTTCTTTGGACAGCTGGGGTCATGTGTAGGCATGGTGCAGTCCTGGGATACCTGACTTGCAAAGAACGGCAAATGCCCTCCTCTGCTGAGTGGCAGCCTGCAGTGAGGGAAGCTGTGGTATGCAGACTGGTGAGGTACCTGTGCCTGATGCGAGAGACAAGGCTCCGGCCTGTGAGCTGGAATAAGGTGTGGTGCAGGGCTGCGCTGGCAGGACTGCTGCTCCATCCACCTTCTAGCCCTCTGGATTTGCTTGTCTGATAGGTGTATGCAGGATAAAGTGCTGAGCAGTTGACTTTCTTTTTTGCACTTGGTTTGGCAAAGGAGCATAAGAAACAGGAATTATTTCTTCTCCTTCCCCCTGGGGGCACAAGAAACAAATTATTTCTCCTCCTTCCCCCTTAGTAGAAATGTTGCAGGAAGGATTTTTCGTTTGCTTTTACCTCTTAGAAGAATCAACTTGCTGTAGAGGAAATGGCTGCTTGGGGACGTGTTGGAGGCCAGTGTTACCATGGTGGTAGCTAGTCTTAATTCTGGCTTAATTCTGTGTGGAAGGAGGGGTGGTTGCAGTTAAGCTCCTGAGCAGCAAATCTCTGCAAGGTGAGTGTCAGCCCTCTGCCAGGGACTGCATTACCTCCTCCTGGAAGCACAAACGCTGCTGGGCAGGGGCTGAGCCTTCCATGACCTATGGGCACTAGGGTAGATAAGTAAGCGATGCACTGCACAAAATCACATGGCCCTCCGATTTTATCAGCTCAATTTACTGTCTCAGGGGTGATGAGTCGTTCTCTCCCTGGCAGGCAGGGTTGGAGCTGTTGTCCAGACCCCAAGCGCTTTAGACCCTGAGCTGGAGCAAGGACTTAAGCTGGAGGACTTAAGCTCCCAGGATCAAGGTATGTTGGACATAGTTTCCTGGAGGCGCTTATCTCCAGCAGTTGGGCTGCATAAAAATTAAATGTTTACTGGACTAGAGGGTGATGACTCAACATTGCTTTGCAAAGAGAAAAAGGTTGAATAACCTGTCTCTGGATAGCAGCTGGGACTCAGAGCAGCTCCTTAGCCCTGGGACAGCAGCAATACCTGGCTTGCCCCACAAATGGCTCTGTGGGAGCTTTAGGTAACGCTGGAGTTAAATGGGAGCTGCCTGCTCCTGGGGCTAACTGGAGGCAGCCCTCCTGTGGAGTTGGGTTTCTGCTGGGGAGAGGTATAGCCTGCAGGCCTGACAGGCTTACAAATGAGTCTTGAGTTGGTCCCATCCTGTCCTCGATTGCTGCGCTTGGGCGCTTTGAATGGCTGTCCTGTGCGCTGCTGCCTGCATACTTGTGTGCGTGCCAGTGAGAGCACCTTGCTTGATAATGTGGACATGCAGAGAGGCTACTGAAACACCTTGGGGGGGATACCTGTTTTCCCATGCAAAACAAAGATATTTTGAACTGGGTTTGAAGTAGGAACATGTCAACAAGTTACCTTTTTCATCTAAGAAGCCTTCGTTTCCTGAGCAAGGTAAGGCAGCCTGAAAATCCACCCAGAGCAAAGAACTTGTATAATTTAACAAGAGCGAGCCCTATCAAACCTGAGATCAAATTGGCTGTGGGAATGAGCAAATTAATACGACCCGGGGGTGGCATAGGGTGGAGGAAGAGTATGTGCTCTCAGACCAACAATTGCTGTGAATATCTCAGATAAAAGTTCACTGTGTTTTAAAACACTATTTTAACCGGTTTACACTCTTGCTTGAAATTCTTGGAAAAAGTGATATGGTACCTAGGCGAGGCAAGCCAGAAATCGCAGAATTTAAAACACGGTTGCTCTTGTATGGAAACAGGGAGTGCAAGTGTGTCAAACAAGTCGTGCAGCCTTTGGACCGCCTGGAGGGCTGGGTTTCCTGTCTCATGTAAGTTCCCGAAAAAGCACAGCTCTTCTCCTAAATCCTCGTTTTGTATCCAGGCGCTGCGCCTGCAGATGGCACCACAGCAAGGCCCCTCCAGACAGATGGAAAAACTAGCTCAGTGGTCAGCCTGTCCAAGAGCTGCAGCCCTGTCCTAATTTTTTTTTTTTTTTTAAATTTTTGAGTCTATTTTTCAAATTGATACATATGACTGTGGATGGCATTGGGAGAAAGATGGGAGATCAGCTGTGGCAGCTGCTTCTCTCTCTGGAGAAGAGTTTTTGGCTAAGTAGGGGAGCTCCAGGTTTGCTTTTAAAGCATTTCTAAGGAAAACTGATAGAAATGCTTGGTCAGGGAAGGCAGGCACTCAGACAGACATAAAGAGGCTCTTGTTTGGCAAAGGACCTAAAAGCAATTGTGCCACTCTGCTGGGACAAACCAGCTCTAAGAGCAGCTGTGATAAGTCAGAATTCATCCTGGTTTATGAACGCCTTGCAAGTGGAAGGTATAGAAACACACTGATCCTGGCCGAAGGCTTGACTTGCCTTCCTCGACTGGCCAGGCACCAGGGCTTGCTGTGCTGGGCCATTGTGGGAGAGGGAGGCACTTGAGATGGGTTCACTCTTTTGCAGGGCTGTGCTGACACAAAGCTCTACGTCCGACCCAAGGGACAACTTCTCTGATGGGCAGCCAACCATTTCTAGGGGTGGTAAGCCCACCTTTTGTTTTATTTTTTAAGACAGGGGAAATTCAAATGATTCTGGAATATGGTAATGAACAGTGGTGTTACAGGAAAATTCCCTTTTATGGCAACTTTGAATGTTTAGAGAAATTATTTTATACTTCATTGGCATTTGCACACACTACCACATATGCATTACTCCCCCAAGAAATGGGTAGTTGTCCTTAGCCTACCTTCTTCTCCAGATAGCAGCATGAAACTTCGGCATTAAGGAACAGGCCATGTAGTGAAAATCATCTTGAGCAGATATGGAAACTAATTAAGCTTGCTTGAAAAAAACAAACCAAACCTCACACCAAAATGTAACAAAACGGTGACTGCATAAGCACAGTAAAAAAAGTCTTGGCCATTTAAAACATACTCTGTCCACTTCTAGAGTAAATGAGTCTTTGCGCAAAGTAATCAACAAGGTCTGTGCAAGGAAGAGGAGATACAGGTCTCTTATAGGAAAGACTATAACGCAAGGCATGTATTGGACAGTCATAGAAGACAAACATCCTAAACGATAATGTTCCAAGCTCTTCTGTGTAACAGATGCCGTTCACAAACTGCAGGTTCATGACTTGAAGTCAGGGTGTGCAAATGTCACTGTGGGCACAGGCAATACTCACGGAAAGCAGGCATTTCATCAAAAACGAGCTGCCTACATTTGAGCAATTGTACTGTATACACACCAACAAATAATTTGTTACTTACTTTTCTGAGCTGAGTATAATTTCGTACTACAGGACAGCTAACTTACCTTCATATATTATCTTACTATAGAAGCGTCATCTTCTTGAGGGAGTCAGTCTCAATTAAATGTTCCTAGAAGGAACAATAGTAATGGGTTATACTTTACTGCATAAGATTTGAAAAGACAGCCTTCAAAAAGCTGAAGCTGTAGTCAAATGAAAACAGAAGAAAAACTCATAAATACTAGCAAATTAAACTTAAGAGCCTAAAAATGGCAGATTTTTTAGGAAACTATGTGACAAATAGAAATGGTAGTATGAAAACCTTTTTCAATGGCAGCTTGGAGACAAGAAAGCTGCCAAAAAGCCATAAGATGGTGGGGGAGTGATTAGGGAAGCTATGGCCACAGCAGAAAAGTAAAACTGATGTTTTTGCTGTCAGAGGAGCTTTGGGGTATTCCCAGACAAGAGATATTTCTTTCCTCAGCAGCGATGAGATGAAGCCACTGTTGCAAACCAAAGTGTCAGGACTTGAGAACATGTCCGTGACAGGAAGGGCAGCAAACCCTCAATACCAGGTGCCAGACTCAGATGGTCTCCAGCATGAAATGGATGAACAGGTAACTGTGCTGTAATTCACTACTCCCACGTTATGAAGAGCAACTGGATTTAAGAAAAAACAGACTGGCAAAACCTTTCAAAAAGAACCTGAACTGCCCCAGGACAGGGAAGACCACCCTCTCCAGGCTGAAAACAAGTGGCAAGGCTGGTGATGACTGAGAGAGAAGGTGTGAGCGGCCAGCATCTGAGGACATCTGCCCCAGGGTTGCTTCCATTTAACACCTTCAGAACAATTTGGAGCACAGGGTGCCAAGCTTTGTTGATTAGGCAAAATGATGTTGAACACTCAACAGTGAATCAGCCTGTGCAAAGCTGCAGAAGGATCTTGTCACTAAGTGACTGAGTTATTAAAATGGTGTGTGAAGTTCAAGGTTGCTGAATGAGAAGTAATACATGTAGTGGAGGGGGACAACTCTGACATTGCAGGTCTCAAAGGCCCCCTCTAACATTGCCCAACTCCCCCCCCAAACAAGCAAGCAACCTTTGTTGGCCTCCAGCTTTTTAGTTACCATGTTGGGTACTGCACATGGCCTCCAGCTTCCTCATCTCAGACTCCTAGTATGCCTTTCTCAGCCTGACTGAACTGCCTCTAGACCATCATCATGAAGTGACTTTAGGCACCGGGCAAAAATACTCACTTTTTTTTTTTTAAGGAGGAAAAATAACTAAACTTTTCATTCTCAAAAAATTTTTCTCCAGCCTGGAATCATGGCTAGGAGTCTTTGCTCCATCTACTCCAGCTTGTGATGCAAAGCAGGACAAAGCACACCAATGTCACATGAGGATAAAAGATATTTAAAGATGTCATCAGCTTCAGCGTCTGGCTGAGAACTCACACGAGGCTGCTTGTGAGCCCTCCTCCCTAAGTCTTTCCAGCCCTCCTGGGGATGGTTAGTAACTAGTATTTCTTGTTCTTAGATGTATCTATGCATAGCTTAAATATTGGCTATGGCAACAGAATCTATGTTTTGACTCTATTTAAAATTACATTTTAATGCCTCTTGGCATTTTTGACTGAGATATTTACTCCTTTTGAGAGTCTCTAATGTTTTTACGTATCAAAAATGATACCAGTTTTGTCTGTCAGTTCCTTGTCCCTCCATAAATCTGTGCAGATTTTTTCCATTCCTTCGTGATTTCTACCCTCCTCCCCTCTCCACTGGTTTCTCATTGGTTTTCGACATGGTCTGTCAGACTAATCACTGATGTCATTTTTTCACCCGTCCACCCAGTCCTTTTTAGTTGTCTTCCTCAATGCATTTAAAAATTTACATCAGCAAACCATGGATTTCAGCAGCTTTTTCATCACCACTGAGGTCAGGGTGCTTTACAAAACACCGTTTGCAGGAATGCAGCAACAGCGCTGGGCTTTTTTTTCCAGTATCACTTACTACTCCATCTCCCCAATCAGCCTCAGACTTTTTGCGGTGGCTTGTTCACCGCTACAGCATCCCATGCACCTCTCCACATTAGTGTGCCCGGAAATGTAGAAAAATGTAGAAGTGTTTATTCTGAGAAGATCCTGTCAAGGATCCTCCTTAATTGCTAATGGCCTGGAAAGTGCTTCATCATTTGCCTCTGACCATATTCTGCTCTTTCCAAATACAGAACAGACATATCTGGTGAGTACTTCTCCTTTTTTGCCTCATTTTGATGTTTGGTTTTTTTTCCAACTTCAGCAAAGAAAAAAGGTTTCTATTACTGCTAGGATTGATTTTATTTTTTTTTTAAATATAACTAGAACAACTTGTTAGTGTCCTTAGACATCCAGCTACTGTTATTTTTTTCTTAAGGTGATAAGAGTAGCTGAAGACCTTTTTTATACAGCTGAATTATTTTATTGTCCCTCTATTCCTTTTCCCCCCACTCACAGTTGCTGTAGTTGTTACAAGGTTTATTTTTATAAATTAAGGGCAGGCTTTATGTTCAAGGAAGTAGTTTACTGAAAAGCCATCTTCTCAGGCATACTAAATCACAGCTTTTGGATAACCAGAAAACTCTTCTTTCCAAAGATCTCCCACTTAATCATACTTTAATACTTCCCCTAAACAATTTCACTGTAAGAAAAGGCTACATAACATCATGCAGTTCTCTGTTATGGCGTTTTTGTCCTGGGTGACGTCTTGATTTGTTTCTCAGTTGATCCCTTGGCAACTGTCAATCCTAATACAGTCTTCATCTGTCCTAAAGACATTTAAAATCGTTGCCTTACTTGGGCATGCCATCATTTGTAAGTTGATGAGAAACTCTTCACAGCACAGCATATTCTTTGGTATCCCCAGCCAAAGTCTCCCATGACAACATAATTTTCCTTTTCGCACAAAGCAGAGAGGTACTTACAAAATAAATGACCATGTTTTGTTTGGGGATTCAGGAGTATATAAAAGACCCTTCAATGCCTTGATGAAATTATGTTGCAGAGCATGTTGTTTGGCTGTTAGCTCTAGAGTGAATGTGATTTTTAGCACAGCTTGCAACCCTAATTCACAATTGTTCTTGCCTACTCCACCTCTACCCAACAGGTTAGACTGGTGAGCTAGCAGTTCTACGATGCTGCCGTGAACATTAAAAATATCAATTAACCACATTTTTTCCTACCCTGAGAATTTCTATTTCCTCTTGCACCTTACTCAGGTGCAGTCTGCTGTCGAAGCTGAAAATGCAGCCTCTTCTCATATCATCTGTTGTGATATTGGTTCAGCTTGATCATGATGCCACTTGAGCTCCCTTTCCATAGCATTACCTTAGTACCTTCCCAGCTCTTACAGCTGCTATCCAAGCTATGAAATCTATACCCCCCTCTGCCAGAGGACCTACAGCATCCTCTCCTTGTTCCTGTCCCAAGAGAAAGTGGCCCAAGCATTTAGAAAATTCACATCTAAAACACCTCTCAGTGTCTTACATCCACTGGAAGATTTTCAACGGTAACTGGGCTTTCCTAAAGCTGTCTGTAGCCCATGCAGTTCTCCATGCTGTCTTACTATCGCTCCCAGCATTAATCACCATGTGAAGCAGCTTGCAAGATGTTTTCAGGAGCCTGTCCATGCATCATCCAGGTGCATCTCCAAGGAGAGAGCACTCCACTGTCTTCTGTGTTAATTCTGACTGCTCCTCTCGAAAGGACTTTTCTTACCTGTAACCAGAGTGTTTGACATACTTTATCATCACATACAAGTTCTGGGACACTCTGTGCCACAGGTACCTGAGATAGCAACAACCATAAACATAAAGAGTGTGGTCTTCTTGAGAACAAACGAAGCTTCTGTAGCAGAGGTATGAGGCTTAGGAAAGCCAATCTCCTAGCTCAAATCTAGAAACAAGAACAACTTTCTGTGCAGCTTTGATCTCTCCTACCTCTTGGCTAAGAAACAAGATAAACAGAATTAAAAACAGGTTACCAGGGAATAAAAAGTTGCTGTCAGCAGCACATTTAGGTCCATCTACGGAATCCTAAAATGGGGAAAAGCTAACTCACACAAAGCAGAGTCTTGTGCGACAGGTGACAAAGCGTCTTCAGCAGAAGGGTGCTGGGTGGAAAATATGGGACCCTAACTGAACAGACAAGTCAGACTCAGTTCTAAGATATGATCTAAAGTAGATGGGATTCAGGAATGAGTGAAGGGAAGGAGTGGGCTTGCTTAACACAGGAAAGAAGATCTGGGCTACTTAATGATTAGGCTGACTGAACCCTCTCTAGAGCCAGTAAGAACATCCCACATCCATGTGGTGAGGTGCAGGAAGAGTGATGCTCTCTGCCCTCTCTGTCAGAAGATTTGGTAGTCTTCATCAAGAAACTCAGTGGGCCTGGTCTCAGAGTTATCTTGCCAGACAGGGTCTCTGAGGATGAGACCTCACCTTTCAGATGAGTCCTAGGGAACTTCACCAGGGAAGGGGCAGGGGAGGTCACTCTGCATGCCACAGGATCAGAAACGCATTCAGCAGGGAGCCAAGCTCCCTTCTGCAAAATGCCTGGCACCGTTTGTTGAAGTCCCTTGCCAAGAGGCTGATCACAGCACAGGGAGCACTTGCTCACACCCAGCTCAAAGGCTGATTGTGTCCCTCAGCGCCTCATGGAGGCAGGATGCTGACAAGCGGATCTGTCCCAGCCAGAGGACAGCTCTTGCCTCAAGGGAGGGTTTTTGTGCCACTCCCGCTGCAGGTTGTGCCTGTCTTCACCTAGACACAACCGTCCAAATGTTGGGGAGCGAGAAGCCAGAGCAATCACTCGCATGTTCTCAGACTGCCCAAGTAAGTCTCCACCAACATGGACTTCTGTAGGGTGGGGAAGCTGAACCAGCTAAATATTCAATGGGAGGACCTAATTGCCAATCCAGAGAGACATGATCCTGAAAGGATGGTCTTGGACAGATGTTCACAGAGGTGATCAGAGAGCAGCCGCATCTGCAGAGTCCCAAGATGGATGCTGACAGAGGGACTGTCCAGATGCATCCTGCCATGGGACCCCATTTAGTAAGACACATCTGTGCTTGGACTGTACTTGGGCAATAAACATTCCCATTAATGCATGGACACTGAGTGAGACAGGACACGCCAAGGCATGCTCTAGTGCACTAAGGACCACACCAGGCTCAGCTGCGACACGCTTATGGATAAGCACAGTCAGCTGGAAAGAGTAACTGACCTGTTCCTCCAAAGTTCATTTCACCAACTCATCAGCTGGGTCGAGAATAGGAAAAGGGCCCCTCCGTCCATGGCCAAGCTGTCCCTGCAACCAAGACTTTGAGAAAGTTTAGGCCAAAGATTTTTGAATGGGCTGAGGTCTAAGGGTAAATGAGATACGTGATTATTCCATGAGATGAATACAGACCAGCCTGTATTCAAAAGATCAAGCAGCCAAGATCTGGGTGTTCACTAGACAATTTCTTCTGATACTGCTTCCTGAGCAGGTGCTGTCTGGTGTCCTGGAAAAGGGATGAGGTTAGGGAAGCGAGAAGCAACACAGCAATGAACAGTTCCTAGACACCACAGTTCCCAGCAGGGTTCATGGTGGAGAAAAGCAGGCTAGATACTCCCCAAAGAAGGGAGAGGAGCCCACAGAGATGAATTAACTAAATGAAAGGTCCACATCTCCTCATATTGAGCATCAAAGATGTGGGGTCACCACTGATGGACAGGCAGATGCCAGGGAGATGGTCTGGCTAACACTGGGGGTCTTGGGCTGCTGTTCCCCTGCTGAGAAATTGCTGAGGCAAAGGATTAGTGGTGCATGTCCTGCCAGTGACATCTTGTGGGCTTTCATACTGGTCGAGGAACAGAGCCTACTGCTGGTGATACAGTTCACCAGAGAACAGCATCTTGCACACATGGATAGGTGGAGATCTCAGTTTCACTGCAGATGAAGTTCCAACAAGCAGTGTGGGACTGGGGTCCCTACATGTCCTGGTACACAGGCATCTGGCAGCACCAGCTGCTCCTCTGGGCAACGACTGCTCGAGGCAGACATACTGGTCCTTCTGTGCTTCATGCTTGAAATTTCTCAGCATACACGCTCTACAGTCCTGTGGGTTTCTTAAGCGGTACTGAGAGGCCAAGATATGCATGTCATGGATTATGCACAGGGGGAGCCAGACTTAGCCAGCCACTCACAGAGCTCTCCGCAGCAGAGACAGGGCAGAAAACACCACAAAGAAATATATAGGAAAGGGGATTCACATCAACCAAAAGACCCTCCAGGCAGGATAGAAAGCAATCCCTGAGCTGCTGCATGTGAGGCATCATCACTAGAAAGAAAAAGCCCAGATTAAAATACTTCCTCTGGTTTTAACTCTTTTAGGAAAAAAAAATAAATAGGGAAGAGGGAAAGAAACAGAAAGAGTCAGGCAAGGTGGCATGGAGGCGAGGCCCATGGCGAAGGCCCTGTCTCAGGGCAGGCACCAAGGCACACACCTCCTGTCTGCCTGGGCAGGGGGGAACAGACCTCTGCTGCGATCCAGCACCCTGCTGCTCCCGTCAATGCTCTCCCGGTGTCCCCGTGAGAGGCAAAGATGGCAGTCCCCGAGTCAGAGCCCAGCCACAGCAGACCGTGGGCTGACGAACTGCAATCTGCTCGCACCAGCAGCAATGCCCCAGCTGCGCCCTGGCCTGGAGGTTTCCTCGGCTGCTAACTTCTGCCATTTGCAGGGCCTCGCCTCCCCGCCCCCAGCTAAGCTGACGCTGACACCCCAACACGCTGAAACCCCAACACGTGCCTTAACACGTCGTGCAGGCAGAGGCAGAACGAGGACCTCACCCTGCCTGGACGCCGACCCTCTGCGCTGCGGTGCACGGATGCGCCGGTGCTCGCAGCGCGACTGCACGGCAGCATTAGCGACCCAAGCCAAACCTATGGAGAGAAACTGTGGCATCCCCCAGCCCCCATTGTATCTACCTTACCTAATCCTAGAGACGATGCAAAAGCTCTACCACAATCTACTTTCTCCTCCCTTCAGGAACTTTTGTGAACAGTTTCTTTGGAGCGTCACCTGCCTTGGCTGTGCAGCCTGGGTCCACTGCTCAGCGGACAGCCCTGCAAAACACTGTCTCTCAGCAGGCTGCTCACCCCCTCCCACCACCCTGCCGGGTCTCAGCCTCCCGTGCAGTGGCCACCCAGGCAAATGCTACAAGACATGGTGGGACAGGGGAAGCCCCACTGCGGTTATGCCAAGGTCAGACATGGGACTGGGGGCAGGCAAGAAGATGCTCCGGGATGCCCTGGTAAAAAGCTGACGTGGAAGAGGAGGCCAGGCTCTGGGAGTGGACGGTCTGCAAGGTGCAAGCCATGTTTGCCTGCATTTTCCCCCACAGGAGCCGAGACCTTTCCAATCCCTCAGCCTCAGCACTGATGATGCTCCAAGGTTAAGAACAAGGCAGCCCACACAGCACCAGTGCTATACATGGCCTGGCAAGGGCAAGTGGCTCCCAGAACAGGGATCTCGCCACTGTCCCATCTGCCAGCCCCATCTGGCACATCCAAGGGATGGCAGTGTCCCACAGGAAGCCCCCATTGATGTGGGCTTGGAGTCCAGCAGAGGACACCCCCCACCTTGAGCCACGCAGTGCCCGCAGCAGCACAGGGAGAGCCCACAACCGGCAAAGCTGTAGAAAAGGAAACTGTCCCATTTAATGACCCATCGCTCCTGTAACACAGACGTGAGAGTGCCGCTGATGTGCGGTAAAGCAAAGTGCATGGTGAGCGGGACTCAGCCCCTGCCCCAGAGGAGGCAGGGGGGCTCAGGGCGCCTGGCACGGCACGGGGACCAGCTGGGCACCCAACCAGCAGCAAGGACAGAGAGAGCGAGCCCCAGGCTCGGTCCAGTTGGCACCAGTGTCAGGTCCAGTTTGCAGGGAGATACAGCTCTCGTTTGGCTCTGTGTGGTGCAGGAAGGGCAGGGGACAGGACAAGCGTACCAGGACAGAGGCTGGAGGAGGTGGGTCTTGGGGGGCCCAGGGACAGGTCCTGGAGAACGCCGCTGTGGCAGGTTTGGAGCCCCTCTGCCCAAACCACAGTTTAACCAAAGCAGGGGAAGGGAATAGAGAAGGGGCTGGAGGCTGAGCAGCCCAGGCGAGGGCCCTCGGGTCTATCTAGCTATTCCCATTCGCAAGATATCCGGTGGTGGCAGGGCGCGGGATCTGCCAAGCACCCCAAAGCAGGAGTGAGTGAGCGAGCCTGGGCAACAGATGTTTACCAACGGCTCCATGTCCCTGACAGTCTGTCCCCCGTGCCAGGAAGGGGGTCCAATGGAGCAGGGCCTCCTCTCATTATCTGATGGAAGCGTCACTGGGGGGGTCACGGTCGGACTCCTCACTCTCCTCGTTCGGGGCTGACTCGCTGTTGGAGGCTGGGGTGAAGGCAGGAGACTTTCTGCGGAGAAAAGGGCAGCGGTCACAGCACCATCAAGGAGGAGGGAAAGGACCCAGTTTGCTGTGGGCAGGGGGCACCGGGTGAAGGACAAGAGAAGGTGAAGTGCCCCTCTCACTCCCCAGGGGCATGCAAGACTCCGTGGAAATCCTTGGGTGCTGAGAAGGGTGTCCCAGAGGACACCAGCTGAGAGGTCCACAGCATGAAACAGGGCTGGGGGAGATGCTGGAGGAGCCTGCCCAGAGTGGGACCCTGGCAAGGCATGTGAGGCTATGGGTCAGTGAAAGCCCACCACAGAGATCCCCAGCCTGGAGCCACCCTGGCTCCACATGCCTGTGGGGATCTATACAATGTCCCTGCACAACGGCAGCTCCTCTCTCCATCAGAGGTGTCTGGCTTCACCTGTCAAAAATGACTCCTGTGTGCAGCCCACCTTCTGCAGAGGTGGCACCATGACCTGGGTGGAGGCTGGTCACCAGGACTCCAACAGCCTCAGGGAACCGCCCTCTTTCTATGCCACACCAGGACAGGGCAGGAATACTACCCTGTGCTTAAGCTCCCACTCACCACCACCCTGGCTCCAGTCCTTGCCCAGAGCTTGGGTATCCCAGCCCTCCTGCTCAAGCTCACCTGTCCCCAGACTGGGTGATGAGCCGCCGGCAAGTCTCCATCTGCACATCCAAGCCTCGCTTCATGCTGCACATTTCCATGTACTCATGCAGGTGCCGGTTCATGTCATTCTTGGCCGTGGCCAGCTCCAGCTGCACAAGGAAAACAGTGCAGAGATGAGCCCAAGGCACGGTGCGGTGCAAGGCAGGGGTCACAGCCAGACCCGAGGCTGCCCCTCCCCATTACCATCTACCTGCTCTAGCATGCTGTCTCCCTCCCCAAGGGACCCACTCCCCCATTTCACCCCCTTCTGTGCCATGTCCTTCCCCATTCCTCCTCCTCCCACCTCTATTTGGTCGATGGTTTCCTGGTACTCCTTCTCACGGCTCTTGAACAGTGACTCCGTGTCCTTGATCACCTTCTCCAGGCTGTCGTCCTGCTGTTGGGGAGAGCAGATAGCATGTTTAGAGGCAGGGAGGTGTCTGACATGGGGAACCAAAGGCAAGAGAGAGAGAAATCAGAGAAAGAACTGGCAGCACTGGGAAAAGAGGAAGAAACATAAGCAGTCTGAGTGATAAGTAAGGCACGAGTCAGTCCTTCCAACACGGGGTAGAAAGACACAGGACTCGCCCCACTGGGCCCTGAGCACGTCAGTCCAGAACAAGCCCAGCAATGCAGAGAAACTTTAGAGAGTGCAGCCTGTTCCCGAGTGCGACACATTCCCAGGGGACTGCTTAGGGCCAAAGACGTGGGATGGCAGGGGCTTTGGCCAGATATTGAGGCCTCTGTTTGGGTAGTGTTGCTGCACAGTGGGCAGGTGGGCTGGAGAGCCCAAGTAAGGGACCACCAGAGCCCAGCCCAGCCCAGCCCAGCCCAGCCAGAGGAAGTCTTCTCTTCTGGTAGGGCTGCAGCTGGAAAAGGCGCCTCTCCACAAGCTGTGCCCTCGTCATGCCTTTCAGGTTACAGGACATTGGTCTGTCTAATAGGGAGACCTTTTCAAGGATGCAGTAACATATTTACATAGGGGTGGCTGGAGGGAAGCATCTGTAGAGGCCTGCAAGGGATGGAGGGGCTGAAGGAGTCATGCTTCCTGTCTTTGAGGAAGCATCTTCCCAGGCTCAGGTGCGACCGAGTGTCCCAAGCCAGGGCTGGATCCCCAAGGGGACCTGACACCACCTTTACCTCCCCCTGCACCTCTGCAGCTGCAATGGCGTATCCGGAGAAGTCCTCCCACAGGAGCAGTGTTTCTTCTGTCTCCTCCCACGTGAGGCTGTCACAGTCATCCTCAAAGTCATATTCCCTCCTGGGGGCAAGGGAACAGCATGTCAGCACCCAGCAGGAAAACCCAGCAGGCATGGCAGGCAGGGGGCTGTGCCAGTGCCAAAAGCCTTGCCCTGTTCATAGCAGGGCTGCGGCTTTTGAAGGTCTGGCCAGGGTGAGCTCAATGTGCCCAAATCCAACAGCTGGCAGAGAAGGGGCCGGCTTTACAGTCAGGAGCCCCTGCAAATTCAGACAGTGGCTCCCAAAAAGTGGGAAGGGGGGCAAGAGGAGGGGAGCTGGACCAGCTCCCACCCATGGCACGGGTGGGCTCAGGTCTCTCAGGAGGGCAGTCTCACTGCGCCACAGAGCACAGGGCGTAAGCACCCTGCGGCAGCACCTCCCATCTCGCCTTCTCCTGGGAAGGGGAGCCACAGCCCACCCCTGCCCTTCCCACCCCAGGCACTGTTAGGGAGCCTGGTGCCAGAGCCTTGCTCGACGCTGGCAGCAGAGGTGCGGAGCAGCCGCACTCACAGCTGGTTCAGCATCCTCTGCATTTCCTCATTGATACTCATGGCCGTGGTCTCATCCTCCTCTTCCTCTTCAGGTTTTCGGGAGGCATCGCTCTCCGACAGCGAGGTGTCTTCATCGCTGACCTGCTTCCGCTCCCGCTTCCGCCCCACCGAGGCTGGGACCTTAACGGGAGACAAGTGCAGAGACTACAGAAACGAGGCCGGGTCCGAGGTCAGGAGCAGGTAGTTGAGAGGAGATGGAGGGGAAAGGAACGGTGGAGGGACAGAAAGGTGGGGAAAGAGAGAAAGAGAGAAAGAAAGGAAGAAAGGAAGGAAGAAAAGCAAGAGAGAAAGAGAGAGATGGGCTCAATTATGATCAGGTTAAAGATGGTGCAATGGATAAAACATGGTTTTAGCATTTTCTAAAATTAAAACTAAGCAACTAAAGATGGAATCTGTGAATCTGATGAGAAAAAACAATGTGGTTTTACTGCAGAAAAACTCAAATCACCCACCACCCCAGTCCAGAGACAGGGAAACACAGCGACAGAAACGGGGAAAAAAGAGACAGAGTCTGAAAAAGGTGAAATATGTCACTATTTACAGTCCGACCTTATTTATAGAAAGTTTAAAATTTGTACACTTTCTCAACTGAATGGAACTAACCAGTTGCTTCTGTGGGGACAAAGAGAGCAAGACAGAAAGGCAGCAACATCCAGAAAGAGAAGAGAGACAGAGACAGAGAAGAGAAACAGAGAGATGATGGAGAGGGGAAGGGGAAGGAGAGAGATGGAGTTAGAGACAGACACTCAAGCAACTTGTCTCCCTCCTGCAGCTGCTCCCCTACCACTGCGGGGTCCCCGGGCCAAGACACAACAGATCAGCGAGAGGTTGAGGAGACTCTCGATACCCAAAGCAACATCTGGAGCTTTCCACCTCCTCTCCGTGCCCTTTTGCCTGGTCCTCTCGAGAGAGACAGAGAGCAAGGGACCACAAGGAGCGAGGGTGAGGGTGACCAAGCGTCTCCCCTAGCAGGGGGCCGGTGTTGTCTCTTCTACCTCCTTCGGGAACTCTCCTCCCCAGAGCCACCAGCTGAGCCTGAGGCAGCAGCAGGCGCCTCTCACCTGAAACATCTTGATCATGTCCTCGCAGTTCCGCTGCTGTGCCACATCGCACAGCTTGGCAGTGATGTCGATGCGTCGGCAGATGTCCATGTCCACCTTCATGGCCTTTTCCTGGATCTTGGTGTCCAGCTCTGTGATGTTCTGAACCCATAGTGCCACAGGAGGGGGACAAAGGAGGATGATTAGGTAAGGCAAACAGCAATCAGAGGCCCCACATTCACCCTGTGCTGCAGGACTGCATCCGCATCCCCATCCCCATCCCCCACTTCGCTCACTGTACCCTGGACCAATCCTGCCATACCACCTCTGTGCTGGACGTGCCCTACCAAGGAATTGCTTTTCTACACAGCCCCACAGCTCAGGTAGGACACTGCTGCAGGGTGGGACAGGGGTTAGGGACTCACATTGCTCATCAGTCCCTTGAAGACAACAAGCTCTGCCTTGAGCTGCTCCACCTTCATGGCCAGCTCCTCCTGGCAGGCTTCAGCCTCCTGGGCTTCCTGCCCCGGGCAGAGGAAGATGGGCAAATCAGCATCAGCGTGGGGCACCTGGGGTGTAGAGAAAGGGGGGGGCCAGCAATGCTCACCTCCTGCAGCTCAGTCACTCGGTCCTGAAGCTGGACACGCACCGTGTACTCCTCTTCCCATCTAGGGAGACAAACGTGCTGGTCAGATCCCACTGGCCTTGCCTTGCCAGCTGCTAGAGAGGAGGGAGTGGCAGCTGCTCACCCCAAAGCTATCCAAGAGGGGGTGATGACGGCACCAGGGCGGGAAGAACGTGCCCAGGAATGCATCGCCGCTTGTTTCCAGACAATGGCAGCTGCCAAACACTCGTCCGCCCCCCCATCTACCAACCCTGCACCACCACGCTCGCCGCTGCCCTCGCGATGGGCTGGCTGACGGCTGCCTGCTCCGCGATGGGGGGAGCTGGGGACACCAACCACAGGCTCTGTACAGCAGTTGTGCTGCATGCCCTGCCACGTTGGGGCTGGTCCACGGCCCAACACAGCCCACCAGCCTCTCCATCCACCCCTGAGCCCCTTGGCCTTGGGTCACATTAGGTTCAGCTCTGTCGTGGCTTGAAGCTCTAACACTCAATGACAGGTTTGCAGACATTGCAGAGTTGGCCCCATCTGCATCATAACCACACTACGTGCTGATCACATTAGGGCATGAATGGCCATGATGTGCACCAACATGAAGGCTGCTGTTCTGCCTGTACCAATGCAGAGGGCTGCCCTGCACCAGGCCATGCTACCCAGGTAGGGGCAGAAGTCTCCTTGGCTGTACTGCTGCATAACAGGCTGGATTAAAAAACATTGTTTTGTCCTGCAAGGAAGCAGGATGGATTGTCGCGATTTATGCCAGGTTGGACGGTGAGTACTGTAGTAGGCTCTGCAGCTTTGGAAAAGGCTGAGCTGCAAGGTGCCCAGCCTTGCTATTCAAAGACATGTCGTCTAGCAATTATTATATTATATTTCACTGCCATGAGATCATCATCTTGGGCCACACTGCGGTGTTGGCCCAGTCCACGGTCTACTGGGAGGCCACCAGGCTGTACTGCTCTTTGCTAAATGACTATCCCATATTGCAGATGGGTTGGCACACACTGCGGGGCAGCATGGGGCAGGGCTGCTGCATTCTTACCCAGCTCCTGGCTCTTCTGGGAGAACCAGATTTCTCTGAGAAAGCGGGATTTCTCTGAAAAAGCAACCAGAGCTGGGCCCTGCCTGGTGCTGTGATCTCCAGTTTCTATTTAATGCTTGCAAGCACCAACACAGCCACTGTGACCCTGGCATGAGGATGTGAAAAATCTCTCCTTTTGCTTACTCACACCAAGTTTGAAAAATAAATCCCTAAGTCTAGGAGACAGAAAGCCCACAAAAAGCCCTCACATTTGTTATTGCAGGGTATCAAGACAATCTAACAATGTAGGAGAGTCCTGGCTTACGAATTTCTAGGCTCTTAAGGCTGGCAATGCTTCTCCTTACTCAAAACAAGGAGAAAATGTGCAGTCCTTGTGTTGGTGTTGGCTCCGTCCCGCAGCTACAGAAGGGGAGTCAAAGGGGGTTCCCATCCCTTTGAAGGAAGAGGAAGACAAAGGGAGAGGGAAGGAGAAAGTTAAAAGGTAGAATTGCCCTTATATGGGAACTGTTCAAACAAGGCCTCCCTCCCTGGAGAGAAAAATGCCTTCCACCACAAGAAAAAATTTTCAGCATCTTTCTCGGCATGGTGTGTCCTCTCTTTTTTGGTCTCCACCTCCCTCCAGGACTCTATATAGCCCTGACTTACTGGGGAAGTAAAGCATAGCTGCAAATCCTTGGAAGAATTCATTTCACACCAATGCTATGGAAGATGAGGACAGATCAGATAAACATGGATTTAAAGGCAGGAGGCAACAGCGATTCGCCCTGCAAGTGATGAAACTGCACGCCCATCCGTTACGAACTTCTCTCCCGCTCGCCTCGTGCCTGGCTCCTTCTTCCCTGCTCCCTCCTGCAATGCACCACTCCTAATAATAACCTGCCTGCAGCACTGCACCCACAGCCCAGCGCGGCCGGCGGCTGCTGCCAGGTCACTGCTGGCTGGAAGCAGGGCTGCCCCACACAACCCCACACACGCCAAGGGGAGAAGCACTTCCTTCCTGCACTGCTGCAAGGCAGCAGCCTGCCCAAAGGCTGAAACACAGAAGGCAGAGAGCGAGGGCAGGAGAGTCCCAGCAGCAGATAGACCCGGCCATCCCCTTGCTGGCTACAGGCCAGCCCTCCCAAAGCTGGGGACGTGACAAGATGCAGTGCTGTCCCTATGGCCACTCCCCCAGCATGTCCCCTCAAGAAGTTCACCGAGCAAAATAAACAACCATCCACATCTTTAAAAATCCTGTTCACTGCAAAAAGTACTGGGGTGCCTTACCCTACACCGTATGGTTAGTGCACACTAGTGCTGCGGGGCACCCTGTGGGCTGCCAGGTCTTGAAGCTGCACATTTCTCTCTCTTGCCCTGTTTGAACTATGTTTGAGCTTCACCTTAATGGTGAATGCCCTGCAGCCTGATGCACATCCTTGGAGGGCAATTACAGCAACAAAAGACCTTGCAGCCTTTCAATATATAGAGGAGGCTTATAAGAAAGATGGAGAGAGACTTTTTACCAGGGCCCGTAGTGACAGCACAAGGGGCAATGGTTTTAAACTGAAAGAGGGTAGATTTAGATTGGACATCAGGAAGAATTTCTTTATGAGGGTGGTGAGATACTGGAGCAGGTTGCCCAGAGAAGTTGTGGATGCCCCATCATTGGAAGTGTTCAAGGTCAGGGCTTTGAGCAACTGATCTAGTGAAACTCCATGGCAGGGGATTGGACTACATGGTCCTTAAAGGTCCCTTCCAGCCCAAACCATTCTGTGACTCTAACACACTGTGCCATAACACTACTCACCCCCCACCTCCAGCATCCAAGATAAAAACTACTTGGGAAAACAGATGTAGAAGACAGCACAAACCTGATGAGACGCTCAGATCCCCAGTGCTTGGCGGGTCTGTGTGATACTCACAGGCACCCTTTGCCCCTCTCCAGGCCACCTAGTCTCAGTCTGCTCCTCCCAAGTGTGGCTCCTGCGAGCCTCTCTCCTGCTGCTGCATCTCTTCTCATCCCTCCCTACTGTCCCCGCACCCCTCCTAGATCCCAGGCTTGAATTTCAGGCCCTGCATATTCCAGAGAGAGGCTCCTCCTGCTGCACTGCTCCAAGTGCCATGGGGTGCTCAGTGGAAACGATGCCCTGAAGAAAGTGCAAGCTCAAGCACCCAAGCCATGGGTCAGAGAACCGGGAAGTCCTGTGTTAACACAGTCTCTTCCCTCTGCTCCCAGGCAGGTGGCAAAGGGATGGCACTGCTCGCACTGTCCCCATGGCAGATCAGAGCCTGCCATGGCAGGGAGGTCTCTGCTCCCGGGGGATGTCGGTGTCAGCCCTCAGCACGGGGAAGGGTGTGGAAACGGGATCCTCCCGTCCCATTTCCCTGTTTGGGACCTGGGTGCACCCGTCAGAAAGTTCCTGGTGCTGGAAAGGGTCTGGGGGTGGGGTCTGCTTTCCCCCAGCTCCTGGTAACACAGTCCAAAAATAGAACCCAACAACAACATTGGCCCGCAGCAGACTGTGGTGCCCCCCTGCCTGTCCCCAGCGTCCCTGCTCCCTCTGTCACCCCCCTGCAGCCTTCTCCAAAGCCCACCTGCCAGAACAGGACAACCCTGAAAAGCTCTCCTTTCTCCCAAAGTTTCCGCAGCACCAACAAACCCAACTCGATCCCCTCTGGTTGACCCGCTTTGACCAGGTGAGGCTTGAGCTCTCTGGGCCAAAAAGGTGGCTCCATTTACCTGCTATCTGATCTGAAAACACAAGGCAAGGAGAGCTGCCCGTCCCTGGAGAAGGAGCCTGACCCCTGGCTTAATAATAAAAGACCTTAGGTACACGCAGCAATCAGTGGGAAAGAAGAGATGCCAACTCTCTCTTCCCACATGTCCGGCTCCGTGCCTTCAGAGCATCTGACAGGCAAATCTGCTCAGCCAAAGCCTTATACAGCCAAAAACATAAGGTGTTATCTTGGATCCCCAGCCTTGATCTTGGCACCATAGCCCACAGCTGTGAAGCACAGGTCAGTGGTGTGGCTCCCGTGAGCAGCACGCCCCATTTCACTCCTTCGGGTACGTAATTGTTTACTTTCTAAAGTGCGTCTAAAGCATCATAAAGTGACTATCTTCCCACAAAAAAAACCCACCGAAATCAGTCATTCAAGTGGTGTCAGTCACCAGTGATGGTCTCGCTCTGCCCCGCACCCTGACCCAGTGATGCCAGCCCGCTGCCTGATCTCATCCTACGTGCGGATCTGGGAGCAGCCTCAGAAACTGGCTTGAAACAAAAGCGCCACCAGCGCGAGGCGAGACCAGTGGCCACTCCACACGGGAAAGAAGAACTGGCCAAGAGATTAGCTTTGCATTCTGCTTCACCCTTCTCCGAGGCACATGCCAAGCCACAGCTATTTTGGGTCAGGAGGAAAGCCCCCGAGGAGTGGGGTACTCCCACATGGCTCGCTGCTGCTGAGGCACCAGCTGGGAGATTGCTAGGGAGGAAAAGGGCCCAGGGGAGCCAGCCGCCCTGCCAAGGAGCTTCTCGGCACCTTCTTACATATCCAGAGAGCCCTCCTCCTCCCAGCAGCCTTTTCCAACCCAAACCCACTCACTGCTGCACGTTCACCTTCCTCACCTACTTTCCAGCGGCTCCTCCTTCCCAAGTGTTTCCAGATCCCCTCCCCTTTAAGACGCCAGCTCCTGGAGTCATGTTATTTCTTCCCTGCTTGGAAAAGCATTTCTAGCCTCTCATGCCAGGTTGGTAAGATGGAAAAAGGCACAGTGAGCATCCCGAGAGAGTTCAAGCACCGGGAGGCAAGTGAGGAGACCCAGGTGCAGACAAATGCTTTCAGGGGTCTATGTTTTTCCCTTACAACCTCACCTCACACTGCCTGGACCCAGCGCTCCCAAAGTCAGGCCAAGGCTGCCTCTTCCTCCCGGCATCGCCGGATAGAGCCATGCAGCCTCCCCAGCAATGGCTGCGGTCCCTCCGGAGACCCTCGCTTCCGCCACCCCTTCTCACCTGCGCTTGTACTCGTCCCGCTCCCTCTTCACCTTGGCCAGCACGTTGTAGAGGGCCCGGATCTCCGGGGTGATGGTGTCGATCTGGACGCCCACCCCGTCCGGGTGGACCCAGGAGACCCCCGGTCCCTGCACCAGGGTGGTCTCCGGCCCCGGGCCCAGCCGCCGGGCTTGCGAGAAGGACCAGATGGTGCCGGGCATGAAGCGAGAGGCGGCCGGGAAGGGAGGCGGCGGCTGGGCGGGGGAACCCAGCGCCCGGGCCGGCGCCAGCCCCAACCCCAGCCCCAGCCCCAGGGTGCGGATGGGGCCGACGAAGCCGGTCTGCACCGCCTGGTCGCGGCGCGGGGGTCCGCGGCCCCGGCCGCCCCCCCCCTCCTCCAGCGCTTGCTGCAGCTGTTTCTCCAGCTGCCGGTTGCGCCTCTCCAGCTCATGGACCTTGGCCAGGAAGCAGCGGAACCGCAGGTTCAGCGTCTTCAGGACGCTGATGTTGGAGCCCAGGTCGTTGCGGAGGGCCATGGCGGCGGGCGGCGCGGGGAAGGGGCCGGCGGGCGGCGGGGCGGCCAGCTCCCCCCCCAGGGGCTCGACGGGGCGCGGGGCGGGCGGCGGCGGC
>VFFE01006113.1:38218-73314 GCA_008921705.1 Burhinus oedicnemus
CCCCAGGGCAATGCTGCCAAAAGCACTGGCGTGGTCCCTTACCCCCGTTATCCTGTGGGAGGAGACTGCACACAAATCGATCAATACATAAACATTTATGGATGCGGACAGCTGTGCTACCTTGCTGTCTGTCTATCTGCTCATGGCCCGTTCCCCCAGGAGTTCCACTGCGCAGCTCAGCGTGGGACATGCACAAACCAGCCTTCGAGATCTCAGCTGAGCCATCAGCAAGGGATGAGTGTGCAACAGGTTTGAATTAAAGGAGATGCCCAGCACTGCACTACATTCAACTCTGTCTGGGGCAGCAGTGGGCAGGCTGCAGTTGGGTGGTGTGCTGCAGCCCTTCCCTTGGGATCTGGGGTGTGGCTCAGTCCACACTTCCAAAAACTTCCCAGACTCGCTGAGGATGGCCAGCTTTGCTAGTCTTGACTGGGAGTCTGCCTATTGGATTTTCCCTGCTTCTTCTCCTCCAGACCTACAGGGCTCCTCCGTTCCTCTTCTGCCTTGCTTGCCTGGGAGCAGACCTAATGAAATTTGTTCCCCTCCGTTGCCTTGCTGTGTCCAGCATCAGTTTTTTCCTGTGACCTGCCTGTCTGCCCTGTTCTGCCCGCAACTCTGGGCTCCCCACAGTAGCTCCCATTTGCATTTATAACACCTCCTCTCCCATCAGCAAACTGGCTGCATCCTCTGTAGCACGGCCACAACTGCTAGAAGTCATAACTGGATTTTAGTCCTTCCCATATGGGCTTAGGGTGGGAAATTAAGTGAGCTTTCCTTCTCCTTCTGTCACCTCCTTTTCAATGTTTTCCCTCTTCTTAAGCAGCTGTTCCCTTGCTCTACCTCTGACCAGAAAGGCTGAACCACGGCAGGCAGTGCTTCTGTCAACGGAGAGGAAGGCAGGAAGGCTTTCCTCAGGTGCGCAGGAGATCCACATCTTTCAAAAACCCTCACTGCAACAGCAGGACCAGCTGGTAGAGCACCACACACCCAGCTGTGATACTGCCAAATAGGCAGGGAAAAGGGAAGGACAGACGGACAAGAGGGATCCCAGTCAAGAAACTTCTTTTGAAGCAGTGGCAGCAGCTCCTGCTTGGAGACCTCCCAGCATGTGCCCTGGAAACCATCGCTGACTTGCAAGATCTCAGCTGAGCCTGCTGCCACATGTCTTCCCCCCCCACCCTCCCGCCACTGCTGCAGCCTGCCTGCATGAACGGCAGCCCATGTTTTCTGCCAGCATTCTCCCTGCCTTGCATACCCCTGATTGTACCCCCCCATACCTGCCAGCCTGTTCGCAATGCCCTCCTATGGCACCCAGGTGAGCAGGGTGAGGCAGCGGGGTGATGCACTGCTGCATGCAGCCAGTGGGGAACGCAGGCAAGAGCAACACCACAAACCATGGAGCAAGTGCTTTCCTAAGCTCTGCTTGGCCTGCTTCTGTCCTGCTGGGGAAACCTGGCAAGCAGAGCTGATTAATGAAATGCCAGTGGAGGAAGGCATTGCCATCCGTCAGGAAAAGCTTTTTCACCAGGAGGCCAGCACGGCACTGGAGCAGGTGGTGGAATCTCCATCCTTGGTGGTTCTCAGGTCTCAGCTATGCAAAGCCACAGCGATGTGACCTAGTACAGGGACAGTCCTGCTTACAGCAGGGGGTTGGGCTGCAGACCTCCAGTGCCTCTTCCCACCAACATGCCTGCCAGACAGGGCACTATGGAGCCTTCTTTTTTTCCTAGCTTCCCTTGCTCTGGATACTTGCTGGGGTAAAGGATTCCTCCTGACACAGAAAATGGCTGGGGCAAAGGGACAATGTCTTCTAGCTACTCCTGAGGAAGCCCAGAGCCTAGAAACAATCCTGCAACCCAGGGGACCATAGCGCTCCTCCACTAGGCCCTTGGCTTCAACCTCATCCCAGCACAACAGCTCCTCTTCCTCATCTTCCCTTCTTGGTTCACCAAAACCGCTGGCACTTCTCCAGACCCTCTGACAGCTCCTATCCTGAGTTTGTCGGCTCAGGCTCAGCAGTAGCACCGCTGGACCCCACCTGCTGACATGCAGAGCTGCTCACTACACCTCACTGCAGCTCTTAAAATTGTACCTGCAGCCAATGTAAAAATAGACAGTTATTCACAAGCATGCTGATATTTATCTTACTTCCACAGATTTTAAGGCTGAGAAAGAAGCACCGCGTTTTCTGACCCTGTGCAAAACACAAAGTGCAAATTTCTGTAGCTCAAGTCAGATACTCATGTAGGACTGTGTCTTTAGTTGCTGACAGCACGGTAAAAATAGATTGAGCCTCTACCATTACCCTTCATAGGCAAATCAAAGTAGATTCCCCAGGTGGCTAACCACCTATTAAAATCATGTGCCTTGCCTCTCATTTGAATTTGCCTAGCTTTAACATCCATTGCCAGTTTGAGATGCTCCCACTCTCCCTGATCACAGAACCTCTTACTAGCTAATGCTTTCTCCTTGCAAAGGTGCTTCATAGGTGAAAACTGTTCAAATTAGTTCTACAGCTTTCCTCGAGGCTCTTTTTTTAAAGCATAGGTCAGATTAATGTGTGTATACTCCACCTCCCAGCTCTCCATCCCTCTGAGTACCCCAGCGCTACCTTCTCCCTTGCACCACACCGCTGGGACATTTCAGCGCAAACTCCCCAGGTCTTCCAACTTCGCTAAAACCAACCCCTAAAATTGCTTCTATCCACAACCAGAGGCACGTGCTGCAATGAGCACACAACTTTTGGGCACCTTGCTGCCTAGGAAAACCAGCAGCGCAGAGTTAGCTGCCTAGATTTGGGTGGGAATGGGGAGAAATTGGCACAGCGGAGCAGCTGCCAACAGAAGCTGGGCGATCACCACACTAACCAAGACACAGCAATGTCCCTTTCTAACAGCAAAGGAGAGAATGGATTTTCATTTTAAAAAACCCCAAGCACCCGTCCAGGGGGGAATTTTGTAGCCAGATCTTGCAGTTCTAGGTACTACAGAGCCAAGAGCCAGAGACCTAACTGACCTTACTCTTCTCAGCAATTCCCCATTGACTACATCAGGCAGGTAGGACTTGCAGACATCCTCTTTGGGGGCTCTCCACATCCTCCCTAGCAGGGATGGACAGCTTGGGGGAGCAAAACCTACTGATTTGAGCTTGGTCATTTGTGGATTCAGTCCCTACAAAAGCGTATGTATCTATGGGGTTTTGAGCAGCAGAGCACGTGCTCAAGGATCTAAATTTTATACCCAAGTCCCCAAAACATGCGGTGCAGGATTTTAGTCCCTTCCTCTGGATACAGCCTGACATGAGACAACACAACCGCAGGCTGCCTACCCAGCACAGAACAGGCATTACAGCATATGACATCACTGGAATTAGCGACCAACCCTTATTGCTATTGGAGTCTCTTCTCTTTCCATTATGCACTATTGTCCCCAGAAGTCTTCAGTTTCCTTCCTCTGCCACACCAAGGGTGCAGCAGCGCAGCACCTTACCTCTCCCTCCCGGTTTGCAGAGGTGAGCTGGCAGCACTCCAGAGCCTGGCAGGCAGGAGCTGCCAGCTGGTTGTCTTAATCGTACCCTGATAAAGCTTCTCCAATAGACTCATTCCTCTCCGTTTGGGGAGAAGGGTTTGAAGAATCCCCACCAAATTCAAGATCTTACAAGGTGTGCAATATTTCTCCCACCGCGATAGCACTCATTAACACAGAACCTCGCCTCTTCCATGCACCAGCTTTGCTTTGCACACTTCTGGCCTTGTTTAGCCTAAATAACTTTACAGCGTATGGCAACTCTATTACAGAGCTGCTTCCTCATTTTTTTTTTTTCCTCAAAGTCATTAAATGCCACCCCAGTAATATTTGTGCACAGCGCAGTACAACAGATATCACGACACATTACACTGGCTTCTCTCAACCAGCTTTTAATTTATGGCAGCATTTTTACTCCTCAGATCTGCGTTCAGCTCTTGCTTTGCCTCAGTTCTTGCTTTGCTCTGCCTCAGCTCTCGTGAGCCACGTTATCAGCAGCTTTCAGATATTCAAATACATTAAAGGAAGGTACTGAAAGATGATCCAGTAGTCACATTTTCCAAAAATCTCAGCTTTCAGGTAACAAAAGATTCCCAGACTAAGAAGGCAGCTGCAAACGTAAGTCTAGTGTGACCAGCAGCCTCGTAGCAGAATGCAGAGGGAAGCCATCAACCTTTGTCCCCAGCTGCTGCACCTCCGGTACTGCCTCTGAGGCTCAGTGGCAGCATTTCAATGTCACACTCAACTTTATCTCTCTGAGCAGTGATAATTGCAATAGCTGAAATAAAGAGCAAACCACCAAAGAGAGCTGAAAGTTTCCTCTGTCTCTCCCCAGCTATAACGAAAGGTCTGCAGGCAAGCAAAGCGAGTGGAACGATGCTCAGTAAGAGAGAGTTTTATTGACATGGTTAAAGCAGCATCTATTCCCACCTTTCAGAGGGGACTGACATAATTTGGAGGTCCACTAGAAACCAAACTTACATTGGGATCCCAACCAAGAACTTTCTATCCCCGCTGCTGGGGTTATCAAGACAAACTGGTTATTGAGCTGAGACTATAAACTAGCATAGGAACCTCAATAGGTGGCAGCAGCAAAGTGGGACAGGTCAGCATTGCTCCCAAAAGGACAGGCTCATGGCTTGCCAGAGGTAGAAGCCCTTTCAGACACAAGTCAACCTATAGCTGGAAGATTACCATATGGCTCCGGTTTTGAGATTTATCCTAAAATCCTGCATTTCATTGCTCCTGAGGAAATCTGCTAGAACCGGAAGAGAAAGAAGGCTGGAGGAGCAGCAGCAGGGCTCAGCCTACCTGGAAGCTGGTGTTGCCACAAGCAATGCAAGCCTTGTCCAGTGAGGACCCAGCTGAGGGAAATGAGGTGCTAGGCAGAGCTCAGGACTCACCTTGGGAGCACCAGGGGGCAGACGCAGCAGTGGGACCACCTCCCAGAGATGCAAGAGCTGCTAAGCTGGGTCAGACTGATGGTCCCTCCAAGCCCAGGAATCAGTTTCCAGTGCAAGATGAGGGCCGAGGGGTCTGTGACCCGTGCAAGCGAGCAGCAATCCCTCCTCACAGCACTCTTCCAGTCTCTAGCAGTTCACGGCTCGTAGATCTTCTCAGCCAGTTGTGTTTACCAGCCCTTACAAAAAACATTTTTCCCTTGTACATACAGCTGGGTTTTCAACCTGTGTAAGCTTCTAGCATCCACCGTAACCTGCAGAAAGGAGTTTCACAGCTACCTACACCTTTGGTGCATTTGATGGGTCCTAGGGTTTTTGGTTCTTCCGCTTATTGGAAAAGAGCAAGCAGTTGTTCCCTCTTCTCCATGCAACTAACAAATTTACACACCATTATATCACTTCTTTCCCTGTTGTCTCTCTTCTAAGCTTAGAGAGGCCTAGACTCTAGCTGTTCCTCTCACAGAAACCATTCCATAACTTTGGATATATTTGTCCTCCCTGAACATTTCCCAGTTTTACAATCCTTATTCAGATGGAGGACACTGGAAACACAGTATAGAAGTGCATGCACTGTCAATTTATTCAGGGAGGTAATAATATGCTCCATTTTGCCATCTAATGATTCCTTTCCTAATAGCAATTAGCATTTATTTAATTTTTCTGAAAGACCCTGGAAAACTTCTCTCGGGTCCTATATGTCAGGCAATCCAGAGATCTTACCACACAAGCCTGCAGTAACATGGACGCATTCAGAGGCTCCTCCCTGCCCTAATTCACTGGGGAGCATAGGGAAAAAGTAATTTTCAAGTATAGGGATGTCTGGTTAATGGCTATTCAACAGAAAAAGACAGTCAGCCCTGCCCCTGCCCCAAACAGAGTTATAATAAATTAAACACACAAATATATAAGCTCTAAAAAGCAGAAGATAACAGAGGCTGTTAACGAAGACCAGGTCTCCTGAGACACGGACAGATTGAATCATTACAGGAACCACTTGAGTGCAACCTTGAAGAGCTTCAGCCAGCCAGAAACTTCACAACAGATAAGAAAGCAAAATTATTGTCATCTTTATGGGAAAGATCAAATTCATTATGGGATATTTGAGAAGAATTGTAGGACTGTGTCAAGCTTATCTTGCAATGTTTTAAGGAAGATTATGGGAGCAAAACTTACTATGGGATGTTTACGGGAAGGATTGAAGGTGGGGAAAGGGAGACATCAAGCTAGATCAGGCAGAAATGAGCATGGGAAAATGGAGAGGAGAAATAAATAAAAGGGGCCAGTCACACAGAAACTGGCTGCTGGTCAGTGTGCTTGTCTGGCTGAGCCCTGCAGCTCATTACCACCATCTGTCCTGACCTCGTATTAAACTAATCCTAGCTGTTTCCTCTGCATGCATGTGCATTTGTGATCTGCTAGCAAACTACAAGCAGGACTAGCCCATAAGTAGGATAAGAAGTCTGAGAGCCATGTACCGGACAGACCACAAGTATGAGGACCAGCTACCAGAGATCCATGAAAGTGCATGCACGCGATCCACTAGCACGCTCTAGGTTTGATGGGCCACTCAGTAAGAACGGGATCGGGCCTTTTTTGCTGTTCACATTTTGCGAGTACTGTTTTGAGTTTTACTGGGCCCTCACCCCAGCATTTTTCTCTATTTTCTGCTAATCAGTCTGCATCTGGTTGTATCTATAGTGTGTGTGCATGTGTCTGTAGGAGTTTCTGAAGTCCACGCTCCGCCTTACTACTTGCTGAACCTGGTAACGTGGGAAAGCGGCAGCCTCACATGTAGCAGACCAGGACAGAAAGGATTCCCTAGATCCTACAAGTCTGCTGCATTCAGCTGTCCTTAACGCCAAGCACCAGAATACCACATCAATTTCTCCCACAAACCCAAAACTTGTCAAAGCCTTATGTGAGCTGAGCTAGCAAGACAATTACAGAAACAAGAGTTATGCCTCAGGTCTGTTACACACCCAACTCCATGCACGCTGCAGTGGAACAGAAGCTGGAGAGCACACTTGGTAGAAAGCTTATTAATGAACTGTCTCTAGAAAAAGATTTATTCACTGGAAAGCAGAACCAAATAAGAGAGTATCAACTCACGCTGACAAGGCAAAGGGATCTGGGCTGATGTTTAAATAGAAACAGCCCACACCACTGCTTGTTATGTCTCAAGGGAAGCAGCCACATCTAGGTGAACAAAAAGGCAAAAAGAAAGAACGTGACTGTACAGCTCCAGGACCAGCAGCAATCCCTGCTGCAGTCTGGGAGGTCAAGAACAAGGGTGAAACAGGAACAATCACAACAGCAAACTGGATCAGCACAGAGTGACAACAGGGAACTAGGGACCAGCACAGGACCACTGGCCTAGGAGCTCCAGCCCTGCCCTGATGAAGCACTCTGCTGACAGGCACCACACAATACAACCTTCATCCACGCAGCTAGGACTTCAGCTCCCACTGCTTCTTCACAAACATCCATGCTGCAGAGTAAGAACAGATACCAAAAATGCCAGAGCATCAGATGGGCGTGGAAGGGCTTTCTGTTGCAGGGGACACAGCAGAATTCTGTATTCCGTGTTCAAGGGAAAAGGACAAGACTTGAGTATAAGAGTATAAAACTTTTAATGGGTCAGTGCATCAGTCCTTGATGCAGAGGGAAAGGAGCAAATGGGGCTATACCTGTCCCAGGTGCTTAGTGCTGCAGAGAATATCTGCACAAGCAGGAAAGACAAGGTGGTACGCGCATAGCTGCAGCAGCCACCGGCCTTTGCTCTCCAACACCTGGAAAAGCAGTTCCTCTCACTGTCCATTTGGTTTCACCCTATGCTTCTTCCTGGTAGGGAATTGAGAACGCGTGATTTTGGGAGAAGGCCGGCCAGCCTTCAAGGGTCTCCTCTGTGCCTGCAATGAACGTATCTTCTTCAAAGCAGGCTGTGGTGGGTTCTGCTCTTTGTCAACTTTTGATCTCTCAAGTTTCTTCTTTTTCGGCTGAGGCTCCATGACGGTACCAGGGACAGCAGATGGAGTTGCTGCTTCTGCAGCAGGTTCTTCATCTGAAACAAGAGAGGAAGGTGCTGTAAGAAGAACCTGCATGGCTTCTGCAGAGGAAGCAGCCTGTGAGAGCAGGCCCAAGCAGCTCACCAGAGCTCCCGTACTAGGTTACCTTTCTGGGCCTGGGGGATGGCATTAGAGAATTTCTTGAACTTGGCAATAAAAAACCCATCCATATTGTGCGTGTGGGGATAGAAACGCCGCGTAGACTTGAGGGAGGGGTGGAAGCGACGGTCCTTGAACCTGGAGGAGGAAGTGGGGTGAGAAGTGATAAAATGCCTCTGCTCAAACCTGGCCACCAAAGAACAGTCACCTGTGCAGCTTGTGACCTGGCATGTACCTGGTGAAGCCTTCCTTGCCAAAGTCCAGGCCTGTGGCCACCAAACGAACGTTGCGTTTCTTCAGGGCATAATCCACAACCCACTCATTTTCCTCCACCTGCCAGAGACTAAGCATTAGGATCCAAAGCTCAGCAGTCCCCTGAGTTGGAAATGACCACAGCAGAGCGTGGAAGGGACTTACCATGATGGAACAAGTGCAGTAGACAATATAGCCCCCTGTCTCTGATGCAGCATTGACTGAATCTATAGCGCTAAGAATCAGCTCCTTCTGCAGGTGAGCACAGCGCAGGATATCTTTCTCATCCTGAAACAGAAAGATAGGTTAGGATGCCAGAGGAACAGGGAGGCACCTCAGGCCTCTATTGTGGATGGACGGATGACAGGAGAGCAAAGCACATATGACACAGAGGATTCCGGAGTCTTCTGCATAACTAACCTTGAAAACCTAGCTCTGGTACAACATGCAGAATAGGAAAGAGGAGGAAAAAAATCACTATCCCTATTGTAGGCATCTCTCAAGAATAAAGCTGCCCCAAAGTCCTTTGTCTCATGACTCACAACCTAAGTCCCCGTCTTCTGTCCACAATGGTCACTCACCTTATTGGTTTTGACAGCAGGATCCTTGGAAATGATGCCTGTTCCACTACAAGGTGCATCAAGCAAGACACGGTCGAACCCTCCAAGCACCTACAGGCAGATGTACACTTGGAATTACACTCACAGGTGGGGACTCAAAACAAGGCCAAGACTAGAAGGGGAACCAGAAGACTGTGAAGGCAGGAAAGATCCCTCACTCCTCCCTGCCCACCTTCCTGTCTCCATATCAAATAAGGGACACACGTCCCCAGCAGCTGTGACAAGTGGCTTTAGAGAACACAGCTTTACTAAGGGGATAGCACAGCAGCTCTAGGCAAGCATAGTAAGGACACCCCAAAGCAGGCAGGAACATACCTTGGGGAACTGGCGTCCATCGCAGTTACTCACTACAGCATTGGTGACTCCCAGCCGATGCAAGTTCCCTACCACACTGCGTAGCCGCTCGGCATTGCTGTCATTGGCCAAGATCATACCTGTGTTCTTCATAAGCTGAGCTGCCGGGGAGGCAAAACACATCAGCAAGGGGCTGAAAACCTCCTGCACTTTTGCCCATAGGGACAACCACCCCCTTCCTTTCCCTGAGTTCAGTCCCCCTCTGTTTCCCCTTTCTGTATAGACCAGTGGAAACTCATCACTTCACAGAGCATCCCTCCCAAGCCTCCCACCCAAGGCTCCAGGGTGGTACCTATGTAGCTGGTCTTGCCTCCTGGGGCGCAGCACATATCCAGGATGCGTTCGTTCTCCTGCGGAGCCAGAGCCATGACAGGAAGGAGACTGGAGGCTCCTTGCAGCATGTAGTGCCCAGCCAGATACTCAGGGGTGGCACCTGGGCAGGGAAGGCAGAACAAAAGAAGATGACACGTGAAAGAAAGGGAGTCAAGACTGGGTCAGCTCAGCCCTATGACAAGAAGGGTGATCTCACCAATAGGCACAGAGGAGTCATAAATAACAAGTCCCGTTTTTGACCACTTCTCCAAGGGGTCAAGATTCACACCACGGTTTATTAGAGCCTGCAAGACAAGGAGATGGGACTGAGACACCGCCCTGTGTGACCGGCAGCACAGAAGACAACCACAGGTTCCTGCTCACCTGCGCCAGGTCCCGTCGCCGTGTTTTGAGTGTGTTGGTGCGAATGGTCACAGGGCGGGGAACCTCATTGGCTTCCAGGAAGTTTATCAGCTGGATGAAAGAAAGGACAGAGAATAGAGATAAAAACAAAAGACCCGAGGAGGCAGCCAAATCCTCATCAATCAGCAAAGATATGGGCAGGGTGGGATCCTACCTCAGGGAGTGGGAAGATGTCCATGAGCTTCATGAGCAAGAAGTCACTGTAAGAATAGTAGGCAGCCATGTCCCGGCGCAACAACGCGAGGTACTCCTGTCGTGTGCGTCCTTCCTCCCGCTTCACCACAAAGTCCTGCAGCACCTCCATGTTGCCCTTGATGCGCTGGTGAATGATGTGCAGGTCAGGCGGCTCAGCAGGTAGAAACACCATTAAGGAATCACAAACAGCCAAGAAATATGCACACTAGCTCTTTATAAGCACAACTGGTCACGCAGGACTCCTGCATCACAACAGCAACCGCACCAGAAAGGCCTTGTTGGAACACGCTTTCGTCACAGCTCAGCAGAGGGGGGATTCAAAGGATGGAACCGGATGAAAAAGTTCACAAGACAGGAACTACATGGTATTTAAAATAATTTGGTTATTTACTTTAGGTAAACAGAAAAAAATAGGAAAAAGAAGACAACAAAAAAAGTCTTTCAATACTGAAAACATTACCTGTAGCAGAAAGGAAACTAGAAGTTCCCAAAAGGCAAATAAGGGGTACAGATGAGAACAAGAAGAGGCAGGATTAAATTGTACTAGGGGGCAGAAAATTAAAATCACCAAAGCCCACGAGCAAGCACTTTGGATGCTGGAATTGCCGTCATCGGAGGCTCTAGGAACGAGTTAGACAAACACCTCCCAGGAAAATCAGGGTAGAAAGGAATGAACTATGTGATAAGATATCCCCATGCATTTAGAACTAGAAAGGAAATTGGGGCAGGTTCTAAGCTCCATACAGGGCATAACAGATTTCCTGATGCACTGTACAGAAGTGCAGCGTTGTATACCGTCTATTAGAGCAGCTCATCTAAAAATACCTTGTCACGCACAAAACACTCCTGCTAAGCAACACTCGTGATAAAGTCCAAACGAAGCTCTTCAGTTGTATCCAGGCCCCATGCTGCTGCATGCATATAGCTTATGGATGTCACAGATAAAAAGGATATCCTCTCTCTCAATCTGTTCATTAGTTGGCAGTTTAAATTGTTCATCTATATCCAAGTTGAGCTGCAGATCCGAGCTCTCTTCCTCCTTCTGTCCCATTTTCTGCCTGCTTGCCTCCTCTACTGCCTCCTTTGCCACCTGCTCCTCCTCCTCCTCCTCTTCACTGTCATCTTCACTGAGGCCCCCCCTAATAACAAAGAACAGGACAGATGTTTTACACAAGAACAATATCACACAGGCACTTCACAACTACCGTTTCTTAGATAGCAGAGAGGACAGAAGAATGAAGAACAGAAGCTCCTCATCTAACCAGGAGAGACTTTGCGGTCTGGCAATGTTCTCAAATCCTCACCTGTCAGACTTCTGCTTCAGGGCAGCTTTTTCAATGGGCAGCAACTAAACAGAGATAAAACGTTAATAAAACAATATTCCCAGGTGACCCCTTACTTCCCGTTATCTATGAAATTTATCTGCTGTTTAAAAACAATAACAAGCAAAAGTACCAAGTGTTATGCTGGGATCAGTTGCTAAACTTGAAACTGCTCTTGTGAAGGGAAGAAGGTAAAAGCTCTCTGCCACCTCACCATCCACCCCCCAGTAAAGTCACCCTTTTTGCCCAGCCCTGATAGGTCATTTCAGCCAGCAAAGTCAAGTATTTCTTGCATAATAAAGGGCAAAAAGCTCCTACCTCTTCTTCCTCTGACGATGAGGCGCCATAATCATCCACCATCTCCTCACTGCTCCCATCCTCTTCCTCCTCTTCTATCTCCCAGCTGCCCTCTTCCACCTCACCATCGCTGGAGAGCTCCACATTGTTTCCTTTAGATGGGATTTTCTTGGCTTTGGCTGGAGCCAGCCATTTTGAATTGCCATCACTGAAGCCAGACCGGCCACGAGGGATTTGTCCTGCTGCCTTTACGGCATGTTTCTCCTTCTGTGGGGATACCTGCTCTTTAACTACAGGCAGAAGAAGCGGTTAAAAGTTAGGCATTATTCTCAAATGCAGCTGCCCTGTTTTTTTAGTTGTTATACAAAAGAGGTCTTCATCTTAGTCCTGAGCTGCCTATCCAAGAGAAGAGACTGCTGGCCCTCCACATCAGTTCTCTCAATCATAAACACGAGCATAGTCTCATCTCGCCCTCAGTGAAACTTTAAAGAGATCTAACTAGAACAACCAAAGAAAAACGCAGCTACAAAATTCTTACGGTATTTGCTCTGATGTGTTATGGTACTCTTCTTCCCAAATCTTTAACTATCCTTCCTTCTTCCTACCATGCCAGCTTCCTAGGCTATGCAGGACGTAACACAGGGAGCTTAAAAGCCTCAGCTACCCAACCTGCTTACAATAACCTTGCTGTAAATGGAGGATACATCAGAATCGGCTTTAACACGTGGAAGAGAGACCTTTTACTGGTTTTTCTCCAGAGAGCACTGACGCCTGGTGCGGCAATGGACCAGAAATCGGAAAAAAATCGTTTAAAATAATGGAATTGCACCTGTCCCACACCATACAAAAAGAGGTCGGAGCCGGGCGGTGGCGAGCCCCGGGGGGGTCTGCCGGCCCCCCGGCCCGCCCCGCCCCGCACTCACCTGCCGGCTCCCGCCCTCCTCCTCCGCCGAGCGGCCTTCTCCCCGCCGGGGCGCTGCTGGCTGCCAGTCGCCTCTTCGCAGCCCTAGGGATGGGGAGGGGAAGCGGCCGTCAGCCCCGGCCCGGCCGCCCCCGCGCCCCCCGCCCCGCCGGGCAGCCCTTACCTCTTCCGCCCATGACTGGAGAGCTTCTTCTTGCCGGTCTCCGGCTCTGAGGAAAGACACGCGCCGGTCAGGCAGCCCGCACCGGAGGCACCGAGCCCCACGAGGCGGCGCCGGGCTGGGCCGGGCCGGGCCGGACTTACCCGGCGGCAGGAAGCGGGCCAGCTCCACCTCGGCCCCCCGCTGCTTGCGGGCCTTGCGCCCGGGGCCGCGTTTCTCCTTCCTGGTGGGGTCCAGCTTCCGCCCCATGGCGCGGCGGCACCCTCCGGCGGCACCGGGCCCGCCGCCACACGTGCAGGACTCTCCGCCGCTCTGCGCCGCCCCGGGCGCATGCGCCCGGCCCCGGCTCCGCCCCCTCCCCCACCCATTGGCTAGTGCCGACGCTCTTGCTCGCTGAGTGGTTCGGCCGGCACTACGTCAGGCGCCCGGCTCGCTGCGGGGCGGGGCCGGTCCGCCGGGCTCCCGGGTGGGAGACGCGGGGCCCCGGCCCGGTGAAGTGCTCCCGGCCGCCGGCTGGGGTCGCGGAGGCTGCAGCCTAGGTGACAGTTTCACGGGGTAAATACAGCCAAAGCAGGAGGCAGGCAGCAGGGAAAGGGCTCTGTGCCTGTGCGAGGAGGGAGTAAAAGTGTGCAGGACATCCCAAAAAGCTGCTTTTATACAGAAAGAGGACATGAGGGATAGCACAGCGAGAGGGAATTTATCACACCAGGGGAAGTCAAGGTACTTACCCCCACCCCTCTTCTGCTAAACAGAGGCAACAAAGTAAAATACAAGGAAACTTTATTTTTCAGTTTTACCAAGGTTTTGCCATTTTTTTTGATTTTTTTGTTTGTTTGTTTTTGTCTTCAAGCTGCTTATTAGTGGACAAGTCCGGTCAGTTTTTGTATTAAAAAGGATCTTGATGGAGGTAGCTTTGTCTCTGTCCTGGCTTTTGCTTGGTCTCACCTGCACACTCGTCTCAGTAAACAAACTCAAAATAAAATTAAAAACAAAAACTGAAATTCCAGGCGGAGGCAGCGAGCAATGCAGCCAGGTTCTCCGTGTAACAGACATGGCGCTGTGGCCTCCAGTCACTATGTACAGAGTCCATCATACATCCCCCTCTCTCCTAAGCACACTCCTTGCTCCAACGGGCTGGCTGCAGAGGAAGGAGATTCTCCTCCTCCCAGAGACCTGCACGGCAGCTTCCATGGAGGGAAACAGCACCCAGTCAGGAATGTCAGGCAGAGGGGTAGAGTGTGAAGGGGTGGGGTAGGGGGTCACTTCAGCTTGGCCAAAAGGTCAGTGGTACTGGGCCAGGGACTCACTGCTGCTGGGCCACCTGTGGGGCAAGAGAAGATGATCTGAGACTCAATGCCTGGTCCATGGACCCTGACTTTCCCCAGGGAGCCCCCACTCCCCTCTAGGTAGTCCTGCTTACTGACCAGAGGGGGTACGTACTTGTTGGGGAGGTGGTGGTGGAGGGGGCTCGCTGCTGCGGTTGGCCAGTCGGCTGAGGATGTTGCGCTCGGACATCTGGAGGCGCACTGCCACGGGTGGGATACGGGCAATGGTGGCAGGCAAACGAGTCACATCTGCCTTCATGTCACTCAGAAGCTCCTCCAGCTGCTTCAGAACTGGAAGAGAAAAGGGACATGTTCAGAGGGGAAAGAGACACCCCACAGGGAAAAGACCAGAGAGGACAACAGTGCTTAACACCCAGCCCCGCCCTTGTTAAGCAATGCTTAACACCTAGCCCCACTGCACCTAGCCCACCTTTGTGCAGCACAGCATTGGCTGGTTTATTCCCAGCCATTGACTCCTTGGATAGGTGCTGGTGGCTCTCAGCCAGGCATTCCACCTCTGCAAAACGTGTGTTCAGAGCCATAGATGGATGAGATGGGTCTTCTGACATGTTCAGATAGGCAGCTCGCCGCAACTGCTCCTCGATCACCAGTGCTTGCTCCAGGAGCTGTAAAAAGGATCCATAATAAGAAAAAGTCTTTCAGCAGTTGCCTGAAAAGCAGCCTGCTGCACCCCTAGTCTCTCCTGATCCAGTTCTCCACTCTCTCATGAGGTGAGATTCTGCAGCTGAACCTCCCTTCAACAGTTTCTTTTTTATATTGAGTAAAGCCTAAAGAGCCCAAAACATTTAAGGGCTCCATTAAGCTAGGCCAGATACACAAGAAAACCAGGCTACATCTACTTTAATAGAAGACTACCATAAATCCTCTTGGATTCTTATTCCTCCTCAGATTCTTTTTGACCAAGTTGTTTGCTATTTTACTCCTTCTTTATGGAGCAAAGGGGATCAAGCTTTCTCTTTGAACCTGAGTGAGAAGTATCCCATGCTACTCATAGGAAGAGTCTGAAAAACTGTTGAGCACATCAGGGACATTTTGAGAAATCAATTTGAATCCTGTTAGTGCAGAACTCGTCAGTGTAGCCAGACTACACTGAATTAATGTTTCGCCCAAAGACTGAGAACTACATGGCCTTTATTTGGGTTGGTCTTAAAAATCACTCCCAGAACTAAGCTATGGTCACTCCAAATAGGTTGAGGCAGAGACTGAAGGCAACCCTTTCACCAATCCATACAGTGTTTCCAAGTTCTGCTTAGGCACATGAAGTGGGTTGCAGCACACCAAGAAGAAGCTGCGATGGCAACAGCTGCTTGAACCTTAAGCCTCCTTCACACCAGTTGTCCAATAAACACTTGGAGAGACAGCACTGAACCAAGAAGTGATGTGAGGGCAATCTGGCTGAGACATCCATGAATACTATTTCTAGAGTAAAGGGAGCTCCTATCATGGAGCTACTGCATGATCCATAGAGGTATTGCTTATTCCCCCCCCTCTCCCCAGAAATGAAAGGCACTGCAGAAGCATTCACTTTCTTAGCATGAAGTCAGAACAGCAAGCTCTTGTTCTTAGAGATTCAGCTGGCTGAAAGGCACTTAACACACTGAAGAGAAATCCTTACCTTAAATCTCCTTGCCAAGAACTTATTCTTTATTTCCAGGAAGTTACCCCTGTTCATCTCACCCTTGAAGGGTTCATTGAGGATGGCGTAACGTGGATCATTCTGAATATCCTGCCAACGGGCATAGCCATGACTGAGATGGGATGAGCTCAGGCAAACAAAGGCAGTGAGAACAAGGGAATACACAGCCCAGGCAGATACTGTTCTCAAGAGGGGGTGGGGAAAGGGGGTGCAGAGAGGGGAGGAACAGGAGCAAAGGAAAAGGAATGAGAACTATGTCCGGCTAAGTCTTAACTATGCTGGCAGGAAACTCCTCCTCCCACCATCACTTTTGTGAAATAAGATAAAGCACTCTCTCCCTTAACGTACTCCACTCAGACCCAGGACGGTCACCTTCACCATGATAGCTTATGTACAAGGGGAGAGAACTGGTCTGTCAGGGTAAGGATACTTGATAATCCCAGCAAGGAGCCAGTAGTCATGACGCCGATGCCAGATCTCATAGGTCTTCTTTGTGACAGTTGCAGCCCGCTCTTCATTCTGCCATAGGGAGTGTAGTTCTGGAAAGGCAAGAGGCACCAGAAACAGTTGAAAGTTATTTCACAAACACAATCAGGGGCATACAAACACGTTCAAGCATGTAAAGATTTCTCATACCAGTGAAGCCACCATCTGCTATGTTGAACATGAAGCGCTGCTTTACTGCCTTCTTGTGCCTTTCATCTACTGACTCTTTCAGCATCTCTCCATTCTGCAGCATCACCACATCTCTTTTATCTTCATCCTTTTTCTCATCTGTACACACAGAAAATTAGAAAGAATATGGCAGATACCACAGCAAGTTGGACCCACAAGGAAACCATGTAGGAGAGAGGCTAAGAAAGAGAACAGAATTATCATGACTCACCTTTCTCATCCAGAGTGATTATAGGAGGTTCAGGGGGATTCTCAATAGGTGCTCTGTCTTCCACTTTCTCCACATCAGCTGCAGGAGAGAAGGGAAACATGAGATGTAGGGGAACATGGCAAGTCCAAGGCTTTGCTCTTCAGCCTGTGAAACCTGATACTGTTCCCTAACTCCCTGTTCAAAGCTCTGGAATAGCCCCACTAGTTGTCTACATTTACACCTGTTTCTTTAGGATGAAGTACTGAAGCAAAGGAGATGCAGCTTTAGGAAAATAGTATTTGAGGGGGAGGGGGGTTTATTGCTGTTCAAGGTATTAAACAACCTCCCTAGAGATACCTTTGCTTTCCAATTCCATTGGCTCATCTGGTCTTTCCTTCACCTCCGGTTCCTCTACTTTTTTTTCATCTGCTTCTGTGGGGTTCACCGGGGATTTTGCTTCCTGTGGCGGTGTCTCCACAGGCTGGGCACACTGCTGAGGACAGAAAGCAATGAGAAGCGAGGTAAAGCAGTGCATGGAAAGAGAAGATAGTCACAGCAGTTTGAAAAGCCAAGATGCACAAAACTGTCAGGCTAATTCTGAGGACCTGAGAATTCTCTAAATATTGTTTCAAGAACTCACCTCTGTCTCAGCAGCTGAACAACACAGAAGAGGGCAGAAATAGATACATTTGCAATTGCATGAGGCAAACACACTCACCTCCATAGGGACCTCTGTTTCAGTAGCAGAGGCACTGAGCTCTTTCTCTGGTTCAGATGACTCTCCTTGCTCTTTACCACTGGCTCCTTCTTCTACTTTTACTCCTTCTTCTGTGTATTCCCCACCCCAGTGCAGCACAGCACACAAAAGCAGAAGAGAAGCCATCAGTAAGGTCTTCCCCTCACTGTTACCAAGCACACATCTCCTTTGCTCCCAGAGATTAGGCCCATCAAAATGGGACCAACATAACTCACAATGACCCCCCTTTCCTGCCCACTACAAATGCTGGGCTTCTCACTGATGTCAGCTCATCAAGGAAAGCTAGTGTCCTCTCTCGCCTTTAAGGACTTGCACATGTCTTTGGCAGCCCTCCTAACATGAGAGGTAAGTTGATCTGCGTCCACCCCCAGACCCCACCACCACAGCTCTGGTGAAGGGAACAGACAGGATGAGGTCAGGACGCAGGACTGTACAAGAAGGGAGCTCTCACCAGGTGGAGGGACAGGGGCAGGCGTATTTGGCTGTGTATCCCCTGGTGTTGAGGGAGTTGGAGTTTTGGGAGAAGGTGAGCTTGGCTGTGAAAGTTTCTTGTTCTCCTCTATCTCTGCCAGTTCTGGCATACTCCAACGGCCATTCACGTGCTCAAATTCCTGCACCTGGCATGAGAAGGAGAGAAAGACGTATCATTGGAGGAGTCATACAAAGCTTGTCCTCAAACCAGAAGAGACAGACCACTCAGCATACAACAAAAATAGGTGTGAAAGGAGAGAGAAATCACTAGCTCAGGACCCCAGTGACCCAAAGTTGTATGGAGAGCAAATGCTCTGCTAGGCACCTACCTTTTTGCGTATAAGCGACATGACCCCAATGCGAGTAAGGACATGCTGTCGAGAAAGACCTTCCCGTGGGACCCCATCTGCAAAGGTCTCTGCACCATCAGCTCCAGGTTCGCATAAATGGCGCATGAACAGTGAGACATAGGCCCTGAAGCAGTTATGGGACAAGCAATTAGATTATAAACCGGGTTAGCTGGAGACATGCATTATCAGGCTCTTTCCAACACAAGGGAAACCACTCCAAGACTCCTAACCCATAGCAACACAAGTTCTAGGGGTTCCAGGCTCCTTTGAAGTTGAATTTCCTGACTGAATTAGTTCTTTATGTATGCACATACACAGCTGACTCAGCATCTTGAGCCAGAACTAACCATAAGGCCAAAAAGGACACAGGGAGAGTATTCATTACGTGCTTGCCTGGCCACACTACTCCTCTAAAAGCATTTGCTTTTGGTGTCTGATGAGTCAAGTCCAAGGAACAACCCCCCTAGTCTCTCTCAGCTTATACTCCATTCCCCCACAAAGAATTAACTAATAAATCAAGGCAGACTCACTTGAACTCTTTCTCTGACTTGCCACGGAGGTCCCGAACAAGCCACTGAGTGGTGAAGGCATCTTGAGGTGGCATTCCATAGCGCATGATAGCGTTGAGAAAGGCTTTCCGCTGGCGGGCATTGAAACCCAAGACCTAGAATGGAGGAGAAGATGGACAGACATGGCAAGAGCCATACAGAAGCAGCTAGGATGCAAGCATCTACCCTGTTGATACTTACCTCAATGTTCCCTCCCACACGGGCAAGTAAGGGAGGCAGAGGCTTATCCTTATCATTTCTCAGGCCTTTGCGGCTAGGCCGACGAGCTGCTGAAGAGAGAAATGCAGCTAAGGAGGAGAGACAATGCACAGCATATTGTTGTGTGAATATTTCCCTTGCAAAACAGCACCACAAACTGTACAAATCACCCAAATCAAGTCCCAGCTGTTCCCACACTCAGAGAAAGTGACCCAGGAACTCTGGCTTCACCAGAACTTACCTTCAGACCTCTCATCAAAGTCCTCATCTCCTTCTTCGGAAGCAACTGAGTAGTCTGACTGATTATCTGACTGGTCATCCTGCCAGTCTGAAAGAAAAACAGCACGTGAGCCTGAGACACTACTCCGTTACTTCCCAGCAACATATACTTACACCCATTTCTCCCTCAGGTTCCTGTGGATTTGTACCTCTGTCCTCCTGTGAGCCATCATTGTAGTTAACTTGCTTGCGAATACGTTTGCCCTTGCCCAGATTCCTGGCCAGATCCTCCTGTTGCTGTTCATAATGGTGACGCAGCAGTTTTTCCCAGTAATCAGGATCCACTGACTCCTCCTGCTTAATGATCTCGCGTTCAACCTCCTCTTCCTCCTGCCAGAGAGGAACAAATTTAGAGCCCTATGCTCCAAATCCCAACCTGTCTGAGCAGACACATGCCTACTTACCCTAAGAAGCACCAGAGCTCAACTTAATTGATCCTATATCGTTCAGCAGAAGATACTAGCTGACATCCACCTCATACTCACCCCCATCTCCTCTTCACGAACCACATACTGGGCCACCTTGAAGGAGCTGAGATACTCATTCATGCCCTGAAGTTCTGTATCTTCTGTTTCATCCTGGTTCCGATCCAACAGACGCTCAATTGCTTTGTCATCATAATGGATGACACTGCTGTCCTCACCTTCTTTGTTATCCCCTGAGGAAAGAGCACAGGCACAATTGCTGCGTGGATCTCAAGGGACTAAGAAAGGTAATGCCACCCTAGACTTCCCTGTAGAGCTATAATCAGCACTGTGCCTACAGTCACTTGCTAATTAAGGAGGCAGACATCCCCACCTCCTTGAGTTCTACTCCCAGGCACTCACCCCCCTCAGTAGCCTCATCCTTGAAGAGCTCTTCAGTGCCAAATTTGAGAATGTCATCAAGTTCCTGTTTGGACATGGAGCCTGTCTTGGAGCCCAACCCTGGTCTCACTACCAGATGAGTTAGCATCATTTTCTTCTTGGCCACCTGAGTGATACGCTCCTCCACTGAGGCCCTTGTCACAAAGCGGTATATCATCACTTTCTTGTTCTGTCCAATTCTGTGTGCACGACTGAAGGCCTAGAAAAGAGATGTACTCAGAACAGTCTAGAGCTACACAAGTAGTAGGCTAATACACCCCGCCTACCTCCACAAGTTTCCCAGTTGCCTTCATGTTGACTCTTAACATTAGTGAAGGCTGGGCCCCAGAAGAACCCTCCACTATTTCACTTCCCATCTCTACCCATCCTCACTGTTCTAGTTTTGCATATTTCTAGAGGGCAAGCCACACATTCCTTCACTCCTCCTGATCATTCCATTTCCCCTCTTCCTCAGGATTACTCCGTAGTGAGAGGTCTCCTTCAGACTCACCTGGATATCATTGTGGGGGTTCCAGTCTGAATCATAGATAATCACAGTATCTGCTGTGGCCAAGTTAATACCAAGACCCCCAGCTCGAGTTGAAAGCAGAAAGCAGAACTGCTGCGCACCAGGAGCTTAGATAAAAGGAGAGAACAAAAGTAATCAAGGGAGAGTACATTACTCAAAGAAGGATTTGTATCTGACTCGCATCACCCAAGGGGGAATCACTACTAATTTAAGATTCCATGAGAGCAATGGAAGACTCAGGCCACAATTCCATGTTGACTGCCAAGCACGTACAAGGCAACAGTTTTCATTTTGCAAAGAAAGTAGGAGACTCCATACCATTGAAGCGGTCAATAGCCTCCTGACGCATGTTCCCTGTGATTCCTCCATCAATCCGCTCGTATTTGTACCCTTCGTGTTCCAAAAAGTCTTCTAGAAGGTCCAACATTTTAGTCATCTGCATATCAGAAAAACACCACCCCAAAAGAGTGAGGGACAAGGGGATACTCAATCAACAGGCTTCTTTCCCAAAAAAAGGATTCCCAGCCTTAAGGTTTTTCCCCATATACCTGAGAGAATATGAGCACCCTGTGACCTCCTTCCTTAAGGTTCTTTAACATCTTCTGGAGCAGCAACAGCTTTCCAGAGGCTCGAATAAGAGCACTACCATCATACATGCCATTTGGCATTTTTGGAGCTTCCTGAGAAGAAAAAGAGAAAAGAAAGGGAGTAAGGAGTGGGGTGGAGGAAGAAAACAGCTTGAAGGGATGTAGCTTGGTCTTAGTCCCCAGCTGTCTTCATCAGATGCTGATTCACATCTGACCATTTAGCTTGGCACAACTGCAACATGTAGCACTACTTACAAGAAACATCAGTGCTACCCTGTGCCTGTTCTCTTGCAATTTGACTCCTAGATGGTGCCCTCTTTCTTATCGACTTAGCCCCTACTCTTACTGTCTTCATCTTGCATGAATCAAGATAGCTCTCTACCTGTCATACAAAGATACTGCAAAGGAAAGGCCTTCCAGCATGTTGAGTCTACGTAAAGACATGATAAAAAAAACCCACAGAAGCAGAAAGAGAGGGAGGGGAACCCCTCCATGCTTCACTAGGGAGCTAATTAACTCCCTGGTGACAGCCAGCAGGGAATTTCCTTACACAGAGTAAGTGACTGGACATACCATAGCAGCCACAGGAAAGAGGTAGGGGTGGTTACAGCACTTCTTCAGATCCATAACAACATTGAGCAAGGAGACTTGGTTACCACCACCCCGTGCATTCAGTGCCTCAAAGTTTCTTGTCAAAATGTATTTATAATATTTCCTGAAAAGAAAAAAAACCCAAACAACTCAGACACCCCTCATAAGAATGATTAACATACCTCTTGCTAAACTCTGCAAAGCTCCTGGCTTTACCTGCCATCTACCTAGGCTCTGCCAGTGACATTCACTATCTCTTTATCCCATACATCAGAGCACAGGATTAGTCCTCCCTCAGCTATAGTGGCAGCAGTAAATCTTCCTCCTATGCACTGTGTGGAAAGCCCTATAGTGAGGATGAGGCTGTTTCAGCATCCTCTTTGAAAGAGCAGAACAGAGCAACAGCAGTTCAACAGCAGGTCCCCTCTACATCCTCACACTCACTTCTGCATAGGGCTCAACTCCACTCTGACAATGAGTTCAGTCTTAGATGGCATGTTCTTGAAAACATCAGCTTTGAGACGCCTCAGCATGTGTGGGCCCAGCATGTCATGCAGCTTCTTGATCTGATCTTCCTTGGCAATATCTGCAAACTCTTCTAGGAAGCCCTCCAAGTTACTGCAGAGAAACACACTCATCAAAAGCCACAATGGAAAAAGAGGAAAAAAAAAATTAAGGAAAGGGACAGGAAGGACAAGACAGGGAGGCTGACTTGCACTACAAGACATACTGGAATCTCTCTGGTGTTAGGAAGTTCAGCAGGTGGAACAGTTCTTCCAAGTTGTTCTGCAGAGGAGTTCCTGTAAGTAGCAGCTTGTGCTGGAGGGAGTAACCGTTCAGCACACGGAAGAACTGGGAAGCAGAGAGCAGGGAAGAAATTGTGAGGAAAAAAAACCCCCTCCAACAAACAAAACCAAAACACACAAACATATGAAAGGCTTAAGGCAAACGCCTATGAAAATAATTTCTCCTAGGAAAAAAGTTGACACCAAGCTAGGGTTCAATTTAGATCACATCAGCTATTTAGACAAGAGCTCCAAGTAGTTCACATTCCAGTCAGGGTCACTAGACTGATCTCATTGGATCATTGTTCTGCATAGCTAAAACATGACTGCAGCAAATCCTACAAGCTATCAGGTGCTAGTAGGTTTCCTTTGCTCTTTTAAGTTACAAGCTCTTTCAGACCACCAATCATTTCCAGACTGCTATACTGTGTACTTTTTCTTGCTAAATTTGTGTTCCGCGTTCTTACAATTACTCTGCCTTGAGATTTCTAGAAATAGCTAAGTCACTCTTCCTATCCATATCAATCCTGGCAATGTTCCAGAGCTCTGAACAAGCAGAGGCGAAAAAGAGCTAAGGGTTTGCTGATGTGTCTTTAAGGTAATTTGTGCTGGTTTTCACAACAACGAAGCAATTCCAGAAAGAGGTAGTGAGCAGTTAAAGTACTGAACTGAAAAGCACAAGTGTACCATGTTCACCAACACAAATTGACAATAAAGCAGTAATTTATGAGCTTGGCCATTTCTTTGCTTATCTTCCACTTAGCATGATTTAAGGTCAAACAAAGTAGCTTGTACTAGATGGCAAACAAAAAACCAAACCGAAGAGAAACCCACCACTGTTTATGTTCTGGTTATCACAACAGAAGAATCCTTGTAGTGGCCTCCACAGGGATTTGTTGTTCTGCATAGTTATAGTCAAAAACCACCCACATTTGACTTCAAAATGAGAAAGTTACTGATTATATCTGCAAAACTTTGGTATATAACCACTATCTGTCAAGAAGCACCTGACCTGTCTTGCAACCAAACACCAGAAGCTGTCCTTGCAGGACAGGAAACTGATCTAGAAAAAGGCAGATTTAATGGTCTTGCTGGATAACCAATTGTAACCATTGGTCATAGTGTAACCTTGAGCCTTTACATCCTCTTTCAATTAATGAATATTAATAGCAAACACTCATTACTACTTCCAATTGTTTCAATGCTAAGCATAGAATGGCATCCAGTCTTAGTGCCTACAGTAAAAAATGGTCTGGAAACGACTGCAAGCACAGCTGTGATGTCTCAGAAAGATGCCTCATGCCAAGATCCAAAAAGCTAAAACCATTTAAATGAAAGAAAAAGAAATCAAGAGGCAATTTTGTCTTACAGTCTCCAAGAACCTATAAAACCAGATTTCCAATAACAATTGTTTTTAGCATACTGAGTACTAGGAACCCAGCTGAAGACAAATCAATATCAGAATTAAGACACAAGGGCTTAGGGAGGGGCTGGATTAAGAAAGTACAGTCAAGTCTACTGAATTCAAATGAACTTAGTTAAGGTGCAATCTCATATAAAAGCAGCTATATGGCTTTCAACACCTGTGCAGGCATTTTTGAACACCTCTGCCCACCTCTCCTACTTCTATAACATCTAACTAGTTCTGTTACAAAACTAGATGAATGCAGAGAGCAAGCCTACTCTGAAAGCAAGATAATCGTGCTCATACAGCTTGTTTTATGCTCAGTATGATAAACCTTTCCAGAACAGAAGTGGTACAGGTATATGATCTGCTTTCAGAAAAGCCAGTTTGTATTTGAGAGCAACAACATCATCCAGGTTTTTCTGTTTTCCGGTGTACACCAATTGCCTTTTCACCCAGCGAGAAAACTGTTTTAACCAGTGATAAGTATAAAAGTGAAGTTGTTGCCAACAATAATCAATCTCCAAATGAAAGCTATTGATTTTTTTTTAAAAAAGATGCATTGAATTTACTATTGAACAAGTGACTAAGAGTCGGCAGACAACTTACATGCTATCTAATCTTCTAAACGCTCTCTGCCCATATCCCCCTGCAACATATGCCATGTCTATAAACCACCTATGCTCCTCTGTACCTTTGACTGATTGTTCTTCAATCTGTGAGCTTCATCCACAATGAGACAGGCCCAGTCAATAGAGCCTAGTATGGCCATGTCAATTGTGATCAGTTCATAGGAGGTGAGAAGCACGTGGAACTTCACAGCAGCCTCCTTCTGCAAAGGAAAAGGATGAACATGGTAATGGCATAGGGGAATGCCCCAGGACAAAGTAGATGCAGCGTTTCTCTGTCAAGTTATTCCGATGAGCTCTGGTCAAACAGCACATCAAAAGATTTCACACCCACAGTTTCCCGTCACAAGATTCAAAATGCTACCCAAACCATTCTAGACTTTTAATCCCTCATTACTCACTAAACACACGTAAGTCTCCTCAAACACCTCAGTACATACTATTTCTGGACAGTTGCCAAATATTGTAAAAGAGAAGTTTAACAAATAAGCAGCAAATAGAGGCATGTTAGGGAAGTGAGATTTGGAAAAGAGTGGCTCATCAAAAAGCTAAGACTTAAAGATATGTAGCTTATCGTAGAACTTTAAATTACTGTTAGTACTTAATGCAGTTCAATTTCAAGGGAAGCAAAGGACTCCTATTTATTTCTGCCATCGGAAAAGTTTCAGCTCTTATGTTGCTTTTACTAGGAAGACTAAAAGTTCTACAAAAACTAGCCACCTAGATCAGGCTCTTCCTGTCTGGGCACAGAATGCAATTTCTCATATGTCTAGGTATGGCCACACCATCGGCCAGTTCCTCAGAGATTAAAAAGTTCATGCTTCTTTGTATGTTTGTCTTTTTCATACAATGGCAATTCTGACATTGACTTAGATCTGTAGAAATGATCCACAACTTCACAGATTAAGTAGAAGAGATAGAAGGACTTGCCTATGGTCAATATTACCTTAGTCAACTCTTTTTCCAGTACTGAATTAGTTAGACTAGTAGAACTGTTTGAACAGTCTAGAGCAGGAGTCTAAACACCCACTAGTTATCAATTTGCAGTTATTTCCCCTTGGAAACTACAAGTATAATCAGTTCCCAGGGACATCAGAGTATCTGAATCTCAGCTGCTAAAAGCCAGTCTAGTGCATCTCTTCTTTCAGTTCAGACTTGTGTTACAGCAGACTTCTGTACCTTCATTCTGGATGCTTTTTTGCCTCCACGTATGGCATTATCCTCAAAAGTGAACTCATTCTCACGGATGATGGCCCGGCTGTCTTTATCCCCAACGTAGGTCACTACATACATATCTGGGGCCCACATCTCAAATTCTCGTTCCCAGTTGATGATTGTGGACAGAGGGGCACTCACCAAGAAGGGACCCTTTGAGTGGCCCTATGAACAGAGTCAATAAGAGCATTAGATGAACGCAACCACTAACACAGGCAGAATCTCCCTGGGTAGTGATCTTCCAGCTCTCACCTCTTTGTATAAAGAATATAGGAACACAGCTGTCTGCACAGTCTTTCCCAGACCCATTTCATCAGCCAAGATTGTATCTGTACCCTGGGCCCACGAGAATCGCAGCCAGTTCAGTCCTTCCAGTTGGTAGGGATGCAATGTCCCTCCTGTTACATCAAGGTACTCCGGTTGCCGGTCATATTTCACTGTGGGCTACAGTGGAAAGAAGGAAGAATTGAGATCCTTTACCTTAGGCTAGACAGTTACGAAGACTTCTTTCCCAGTCACCCGTATATTCCCTAGTGCAGATGTGACTTCACAGATGACAACTAGACTAGCACCAGACAAAATTCCCATATTCCCAGAGATATCAACCAAAAAGCTTTTTTTGTAAAACCTTTTCACCAAGAGCCAGCCAGTGCTGCATCCAATGGAGAAGGTGGGCCTTTGTCTAAAGGCTCTATAACCCATTCATTCTTTGGACCAGGAAGGAACTCTAAACCATATGTTCCTCACTCCAGTTTCCTACTTACCTGCCTCCCTCCACAAAACAAGCAGCTACATCAGATGGCCCCTAAGCAATAAACAGTAACTTACATCTACTGTGGGAGTCTCAGGGGGCCTTTCCAGTTTCCGCATTTTCACTTTCTTTAACTTCTTGCCAGGCCTTCCCTCTTCACCTCTCATCAGCTCCCTATGCAGAGACAGTCCCAAGAACATGCAAGTTTAATGGCTTTTGTAACAGACCAAGGGAAAACCATTGCAAAGAGCAGGAGGGTGATCACCCAGCTCAAATAGGCTAAAGAAAACAGCGCTGGAACCTTCATGAACTGGAGAAGAGGCACAAGGTCCCTGCCCAAAGGAATAAGGAGTCAGCAACAAGAAGATGCTCCTTGGCTATCTCCATATATTAATCCAGCCAGTGCTAGGGGCTGACATATTCCAGTATTTTCTCTAGGGAAGGGAAAGGAACACAACCTCTAGATACTTCTCTCACCTGTGATTCCAGTAGGCTTGCTTGTAGAGGTCATAATCTTGGATATCCACATCTTCGCTTTCCCAGGATGCCTGGTCATAGGGTAGGTCTCTCCATTTAATCAAATAATGGACATTGCCCTTCTTATCCACACTGCGGAAGAAACCAGTAAGACTTAAGCACAGTGAAATGACAGTATTCACCCAATCCACTCAAGTGGGAGAGAAGGAGAGGACCCCTTAACGAAGCAAAAGAAGAACAATGTTTGCCATATCAACAAAAGAACTCCCACTGTTTCCCCCAGTCACACTGCAGTTTAGCTCATCCACTTTCCCTTAGCCCTGCTTAAGGTCTTTAAGGCTGAAAGTCATCTTTGCTACCTCCCCTACCTATGATTAAGGATCCTGTGGATCATCATCCACTCAGGCTTGATCCCATATCGATAGAAGCGCTCCTCCATCTCAGCATATTTGGGGTCCTTATTTTTTCTCTTTCGGCTTTTCTCCTCTTCCCCTCCAAAGTCCCCTGAGGGCGGCTCATCCATATCATTTTTGCGTTGGTAGTTACGAAACATGACCTGGCAGTGTAGCTCCAGCTGGAGTCAGGATAGAAGCAGTTAGCAGGTGTTTTTCCCCACAACTATCCAAAATATCTCCGTCCAACTATCCACCCTTATGACATGGTTAGGATCCTCCACTCACCTGTAACTCTGACACCCAAGAGCAGTGCCAGTAGGACATGCCCTGCCATTTGACAAAGAACTGCCTTTCAGGCCGACCCTCCAGAGGCTTAGGGGGAGGAGCATTAGGGTCTGCATCAGGTGGACGCATCGGTGGGGGACCAACTGGGGGCTGACCCCATTTCCAGATCAAGATCTTCTGCACCTTTCCTTTCAAAGCTGGGCACTGAAAAGTTAAACAGAGCTTGTTACATCAGTGTACATACTCTAACACACAGGCACTGAGGAGTAGAAACAGAGTCACAGTTCTTTTCCTTAGTTATAGCTTTACTACAGAGATGGAATTTGCTTTTTGAACTTGGAAGCTTTCATCCTCTTATCTCCAGCATTTCTTTGAGCTTTCTCCAGTTTGTCTTTTTTTCCTGGGACTGACAAACCACAAACGGAACTCAGTATCTCAATTTAGTTGTCTCCCCAGGGCCACATCAATTCAGAAATTCTACATGAAATACAGGAATTGCTGGGCTTGACAAGCCCAGCAGTCTACCCAACTGCAACTCCAATGGAAGTTTGTACAGAAAATATTTTGCTGCAGAACTGTCAGCCCAGCACGGGGATATGTCCTGAAGCAGCTTTTTTTGTTCATCATCTTAAAAGTCCTTACCACCTAAAGAAAGCACCTAACACCATTTTATAAATGGTTTCCTCGTTTCAGTAACTTCCTCCCAGCCATCTACTAAGAAAGGGCTTGGCATTACAGAGTTTGCAGTGCAAAAAAAAAAACTATTTGGCTCAGCATCAGTTTAAAATAATTTTAAGCACTGAATTTGCTCGGATTCATTCTCCTGCTTCTACATACATACAGGATCTAAGAAAATTGAGCCTTGGCATCCTGGACCCAAAACTGCCCAACTACTCTGCACACGGGCAAACCTCATGAGCCTCAATGGCTGTAACCCCGTCCTTCCTCCTGTCTGGAGAAAGCAGCCAATTGACAAGGCACAATCCAGCCACAGAAAGACAGGCCTTGGTGTTTTATGACAAAAGTGTGAGAGGATATAAGAGTCTTTGGAGGACTACGGATTTCCAGGAAAATATGATGATCCAAACAGATTAGATCGGTCATCTCTTGTAGCAATAGGAGAATGGTACTAGCAGAAACTCACAGTGCAGCGAGGACACAGCCACTCTCCATTGGGAATCTCTGGCAATGGGGGATTTAGACAGTGGATGTGATAGGATGAAGGACAGGCATCACAGCACAGCAGCTCTCCTCCGTCCTTGCAGACTCTACAGAACTCCATATGGTGGTCATCCTCTTCCTCAGCATCCCCTACAACATCCTCCAGGATTTCCTCACCTTCAGAGTTATCCTCCTTTGCTTCCCACTGAATACCCTCTTTTTCCTATCAGCAAGAGAGATCAGAAAACCAAAGTTACACATTTGTGATTATTTTATTACTGCAGAAGAGCAGCCCCACTTCACCTGACATCCCCTCCCCGCCCATGTTCTCTTGCAGACTGTGGTGGAATCCAGTACTCACACAGTGTGGGCAGCTCCATTTGCCCTCTGGGGCTTTCTCCATGTCTGGGTCCAGGCAAACCATGTGGTAGGCACGAGGACAGGTATCACACAGTATAATTTCTCCTCCCTGCTGGCACACCTCACAATAGTCCTGGTGATCAGTCTCATAGCCATCCACAGCCACTGTGGAGTCCTCCTCACCTGCAGAGGGTGGTGAGGAGTTACAGCAGTACAAGCCACAGGTACAGGCTTCCTACAGCAAGGAAGGGTACTCTTCCAACAGCCTACGTAGTAATATAGAGATCCAGAATCCAGAACTCTTGCTCTATCTATGTAAATAAATATGGCAGGGAGCAAGAGCTGGAATAGGAGGAAAACAAGATCCATTGTGCCTCCTTCCACCCATGAAATTAAAGATGTAGTTGAGGCCACAAAAATCAGCACTGTGTCTATTCCCTTATCAAAGTGAGAAAGAACTCCTGAAAACATTTTCCTTATTAAAAATAATATCAGGTTCTTCCTTCATGAACAGTTCTCCTCTCACAAGTATGCTGTTAAATATCCAAATTCTGCACAAACATTCCTCTAATCTTTCTACACGCTTAGCTGTGCTTCTGTCTCCAACTGACAGCAAGCATCAATACCTTTCTTTTTCTTTTTCCCAGCTTTGAGTTTTTTGCGACTGCGACTACTACGGCTTGTAGATCCATCTGAAACAGAGTAGCTGTTGATGCTGGCATCATCGAAGTCTGACTCCACATCCAGATCATCATCTTCACTCTGAGGTAGGTAAGAAAAAAAGCTATGCTAGTCAGGCACACATGCTGGGGGCAGCAATCAGACATGCATCCCAACATTTCTAGCACATCATCACCACCTCCTCAGAAGGTCAAGGACGGAGCACCACTTACTGATGATCTTTTACGCTTGGAACCAAATCCTCCCAGTTTGATTTTCAAAGGTGCCACCTTCTTTGTTTTAGGTTTCTTGATATCAGGAATACGAGGACTGGCCTTTGGCTTTCGCCGGGCATTGGGTCCTGCGAACAGAGGAGCCTACAAGTCAGAAGAACTACTGCATTGACACCACTAACCATCTACTATCCTGCCAGATTCTTCATCTCACCTTTCCCCTCCTTTGTCTTGGCTTTCCTGAGTGGCACATCTACAGGGGGCTGCGGCAGGACAGCATCCACATTTGTCACCATACTCTCCACTACTGCAACAGCTGCAGCTGCAGCAGCTGCCACAGATGCACCTGAACTTCCCTTGAAAGGGTTGTTTGTGCTAAACTCCCTCCATTTGGCTCCCAGTACCATCATCATCTTCGACACTGCTATTTTAGGGTTCTTGGCTGCAATAAGTGGCCTGCATACAGTTAAGGAAGAAAGAATTACTGAACCACCCTGAAATCTAGATCATTATTCCTCCCCGTCTGCCACCCCCATCAGCACCTCTATCTCAAACTACATTCCTTTCTAATCTTTGATCTCAACAGTCAATGAATCTTTCCACTCCCATCCTTCACTGTGTGGAGGATGGAAATGCTCAGGGGCTTGGAAAGTGAAATGGAATTTAGCATACTGGGGAAGAAAGGGGACAAAGTGTGGACTTGCATCATCTTGATCACTGAAAACAAAAAGATGTGAATCAATTATTTTACTGTTGCTGCAGTTTTTGTTCTAGGTAGGATGCTAGTGTCTCTAATGTGCCTTGAGGTTTCAAACACAAGGAACCTAGTCCTTGTGCCATCTCTTTTTCTGCTCCAGAGTCCTTCCAAGTGCAGGCTTGCAGTTCACCTGACAAACTGGCTGAAAGCTTTGTAGTTGGTGAGAGTGCGGTAATCCTCCTCTGTGAAGATATGATCAATATCCTCCATGCCCCAGTCTTCCAGGAGCTGAGCAGATGACTTTGGCTCCTGTCAAAGAAAATTGCAGCAACTCTGAGAAAAAGCTCTAGTTTCGCTCTAGGAAAAAGCAGAACTTCCACACATCTACAGGTGACCCAATGGGTCAGCACAGGGGGATTTCCCCTCCCCAGCCACTTATCACTGCCATAGACACAGCCCCAATAGAACACCTGCAGAGGTGGGAAAAGCCTTTGCATTCAATATACATTCTAGGCATGTTTAAGGCAAAAGAGGGGAAGTGATGCAAGGTGGGAAAATGGCCAAGTCAAGCAGATCTAGTGGAGGAAGAGGAGACTGAACAGCCCCAACTCCATGTGCCATCATAAATGGAGAGCACAATGACCCCCAAAATCAGACACATGGGAATGAGGAGCAGGCAGTCAGTCAGCAGGGTAGCTTCTCACCTTTGAGTCATCATCTTCTTCCTCTTCTTCCTCCTCCTCCTTGCGCTTGGTTTTGTTTTTCTTTTCCTTCTTGGGCCCTAATTTCTTCTTTTTCTTCTTCCCAGGAGTGTAGTCACTGCCCTCACTGTCAGAGCGCAGAACCTCCTCTTCTTCCTCCACAAACTCATTCCCCTCACCAGAGCTATCCCCCAGCTAGGGAGGGAGGGAAAGAGATGATCAGGCAGCTATGAGAAAATACCCTGAGATAAGCACTAAACACCACACTCCCCAAGCTCATAGGGGCTCGTACAAAGGATTGCTGTCATAGACTAACAACAACAGTAAGAACCCTTACCCCATATATCCATATTTTAGAGTGTGACCTTAGGCATCCTTTTCCTTACCTCCTTCTTCTGGCGCTTGCTGAGCTTGGGCACTTTGGGTTCCTTTAGTTTCTTGGGTTTCTTCTTCTTCTTGATTTTGGGGGTGTCTGCCTCTGACAGAAGCTCTTCCTCTGGCTCTTCTTCAGGTTCTGGAGGGGAAGAGGCAGTATGTCGCATTCAAATCCCATCTGTGCACTACAGCATAGCCCACTTCTGATAGATCACTCAACTTGTCTACTTCTTGCTACATACTTACAAACACAGAAGCAAACTGCTACTCTGTTACTGTTCACAACAGATACTAGGTAATCATATCAGAAGTTACCACTGCACATGGTTTCCCCCCTTCCCCCAACACCACCTATTTCCACAAAATTCCTTCTCCGAGCAGAGTTGCACTCAGATCTTGGGGACCAGAAGTTTGCCGTAACCCAATGAGAAGTGCAAAGAGCACAGAATAGATGGCCACATCTAAAGGAGACAAAATGGTGAATATATTTGAGAACCTGACTACGATACTATTTCAGCCTGTGGGTCTCCGGGAAAGAAACCCACAACTATCTAGCCTCTTCAGCAGTACAGAGCATCCTACAGCCGCGTACAAAATATAGGCCAGTAAGCCACTACTTGTCCTCCTCTATAGGAAAGTTGTTATTCAGCAACTCTATTCCAATCTGGATTTCACACAGTCTTCCCCATCCCCTTCCCTCTGCGCCAACAGCTAGCAAGCTCACTGCCTGGCCAGACGAATGCATGCCAGCTCCCCACCACCACAGGCTCCCATCTGTGCACCCCCCTTCCCTGCCTGCCGCCTGCCCGAGGGGCAGGGGCAGCCAGGCAGCCCTTCCCTTTGTGGCAAGCTGCAGAAGCAGCCCGGCCACCCGCCCTCCCCTGCTGCCCCGCCCACCACACACAGCCAGAGTCACTCCTTCTCCCTCCAAGGGAAAATGGCCTCCTGACCACAGGAGCTGGGCAGGATGGAGGAAGCCACAGGTCAGAGGAGCTACAGCAGCCAGGGGTGAAACTCCAGAGGTCGAACTCTCAGAACCTGGGGTCCTGCGCCTGGCTCCTGCCATATTCCCAACTGGTGGATGTCTCTTCACTCCCACAGTCCTGCAACACCAGGTCTTTCAGGGAACCCACCTCTTCTTCTCCCCCAAGTTCTGATTTAGAGCCTCTATAGTGTCCCATCCTTTCCAACATATTACCTAAATCTCTCCAGTTTGCAGGGATTTTAAGTTTTTCCTTCATCAAGATTTTCCTTACAAGGCTTACTGACAGTCACTCTTCTGCCTAAGATTTCAGAGCTGCTAGAAAACCCCAGACTCAAAGCTTAAGAAAAGACCAAACAAAAAAAACCAAAAAGCCCACAGGACCATTTTCCCTTTCCAGTTGCAACATTTCTCTTACATGACGCTACAAGACTACAGCATGAGTTAGTAGGAAACCTCAAACTTGTCTTACAATCCAGCACATCAGGATACACATTATTCCTTTTCACAAGGAAGCAGAGAATCCAGATGTAGGTCCACAGAGCAAGTCATCATCAGCAGCAGCAACAACAAAAAAAGAGTACCCAGGGCTCTAATTCAAGTCTCATTGATGATGAGGATACAAACACGAGGGAAAAGGTAAGGTACAAAGACTACAAGAAAAGCAAAGGTGAGCAAGCAGCACAGAGCAAGAGCCACAAGAAACCTCAGTAATTGGGTGTGGTGATGAAGGAAAGTGGGTCACGCAACAGCCCAGGGCAGTTTGCTCTGGACGTCAACCGGCCTGAGTTCCCAGATGAAAGAAAGCCAGGTACCCTGCCCTTTCACATACTACCCCTCTTCCTCCTCTCCATTCACAAAATATGAAACTCGCAGGCATTTTGGTACCCTGACAGAATTGAACACTCTGCCTCTACCCCTTACACCTCCTCAAAGCACAGGCTCCGATGACCTGCAACGGCTTCGAACAAAGTCAGCTCCACCTGACACAAAGCCACGAGCATCGCACTTTGAAGTAACTCCAGGACTTGGATATCAAAATCAAAAACATATGTGTGACTTGTAGTAAAAAAAAAAAAGTCATGCCCCAGCACATCATGTATTTCACATATTCAGCTTGAGACCAGAATTACCCCCATTTCACAGGCATGCCCTGCAGGCTCTCTGTACCTGGATGCTGGGGGATAGCGTTGTTTAGCAGGATCTCCATCTCGTCATCATCACTGCCCCCTGAGCACGGTGACGGAGATCCAATGCCCGATGCCATGTCCTCCGAGTTGGGGGAGGCCTGGGCTTATACAGGGTGTCGTCTTCTTGCCAGTCAAGCCGGTACTTACTTCATTGAAAAGAAAAAGAAAGTTACAGCAGACTGGAACTCCGTCTTCCCAAGCAATAGTGCTACCAAGAGGATCTGTGAGAAAGCTTAGACAGCAACTTTACTGGATTTGGAGCCTACGGATAATAGAAACACTGGCAGTAAGTATCAGCTTAGAGTTGTAATGAAGCAGGTTTTGAAGACAGTAGATGTTAAACTGAGTCAGCAACTCATCCCTGGTGAGGAAACCAAAACAGCTGTCCTATAGGAAAATCCTCCCATCCTCTGCAGCCAGGTACCCTCGGTTATTTCTACCTTGGGCTAGGAGAAGGCGTCGAGGCAGGGAAGGCACCTGGGCTTCCAAAGGAGACCATGGGCCAGCCGGGACGCTGTCAGAGAGCCGCGACAAGGAGCAGGCAGTTCGCACGGGGCCCGGTACGGCGAACATCGGCGGCACCAGCAGTTCCCAACCCGCCCGCCCAAACTTGGCGGGCCGGCCCCGGGCTGACACCGCCGCGGCCGGAGAGGTAGGTCAGCGTCGCCCTCCGCCGCCGGCCCCACACAAAAGGCAGGGCAGGCTCAGCGGCGCCGGCAGCCCCGCTCCGCTGCCCGCCGCACCCGCGCCCCCGCCCGGAGCGGGGC
>VFFE01006113.1:73334-85337 GCA_008921705.1 Burhinus oedicnemus
CTCCCCACCTGCCCGCCGCCCCGGGGCCTTGCCCGCTGCCCGGCCCCCGGCCCTCCGCGCCGCCGTCAAGGTCCCGGGGCACGGGGCCAGCCACGCAGCCCGCAGCGCTCTGGCATCGCCCGGACCCTGCGCGTCGCCCGCCCGCTGACACAGGCCCCTAGGCGGCCCGTAGCGGGCACCTCCCTCCCCCGGCTGGAGGCGCCGGGACCCCGCTGACGGCCCCCAATCTTGGGGCTGAGCGCCCCGCTTGCTCCCGTTCCCTGGTCCCGTGTCCCTCGGTGGCACGTTTTTGCCTTCATGCATGCAGCGGGCTGGGGCGTGCCATGCCCCATCGTGCACACTCCCAGGCTCCTCTGAGGCCATCCATCCCCAGCCCGCAACACCCCGCAGCGGAGTCACCACCACCGCCAGCCTGTGTGTGGGGAGCCCACGGTGACTCTCGTTGCTGACCTGCCTGCCACGCGAGGCCTCCTCCTCTCCCGACTGCTGGTACCCACAGAGCTATGGGTACCCCAGTGGCGCACAGCGTCTCCGTGTACTCCGTTCCTCCCTCTCACCTCGTACCTAGCACCGCATGCTGGTCCATGCTGCGGCCCTCTGCCAGGAAACTCATCATCACTTTATACGGATGTCAACAGTCCACAGGTATAAATATACCCCAATTATGCACGTGTAACTGTATCATTAATTTCCCATTAAACAAAATCACACCCCATAATGCCCTGCCTATCCTCCTTTCAGCATCTTCATTAACACCATTAATCCCAATGAAGAGGCACAGTCCTGTCCATCTCTCCCAGTAAACATGTGGAGGGTGTCAACGACTGCGCTCCATCCTCCTCAAACGCATGCCACCACTGTCCTGTGCCTGGCAGTCCACGTGCACGTTTCGTCCTGCCGCAGTGAAACATCCTGAACACGAGTGGAGGATTTACCGTTACAGACCGCAACAGGTTGTTACACATCCTGTAACACGATCCGTGCTTTTTCTGCCAAACCACGCCAAAAATTTGTCCACATGCAGGCTGGGCACACGGATATTCCACACCACCATCCTCTGACATGTGCCCGAGTGTCTCGGACCATTGGCAAACTCTCCCCTACCTGCGGGTGCAGCCCCCGACCGCCCACCTCTTTGCACCAGCACCTCTCTGCTGAGATACCGCCAAGCTCCGTCGCCTCCTCCGCACACCCCTCGCCGCCGCATGCTCCAATGTGGTCCCACAACGCTGAGCACGCGTGCGGCCACTCCAGAGCACAAGCCGCCCCTCCCACACATGTCCTCCCCGCCTTGCCAGCCAAGACCAGACCGTACGTCCCAAAATGCTGTTGTGTTATTCGCCTTATTGCACATATAGAAATCCCACTAACCCTCCAGCCAGCTGTCTGTATACCTTCACCTAAATGACGATGATGCTATCATTTATCTCGGCCCCACGGAGGAAAAGCGGTAGGGAAGAGCCACGCCACTATTCCACAGATGCTATCCATCCTCCACACGGATCAAGTGTAACAGAATATCCGGTGCTACAGAAATGTATGGTGGATAACGCCACCACCAAACTCACGCAGACCCCCGCCAGACTTCTCATTCCCTCTTCTGTGCGCTGACAGCCCTAATCCTGAGAGGAGCCAGGTGGACAGCCATGCCAAACGCCCGTGCTGAGCAGCCCAGCCCCAACCAGTGACCACCAGACTCCTTCTTCAGTGTTTTGGTGGCATGGTGAGAGGTACGAGGTGGAACGAAGGCCCCGCAGAGGGAGTCAGTGACCGGGGCTGTCTCTACAGGTGTGCCCCAAAGTGATGATCTGGAGAGGGCCATTGGCTGCTGGTTAGGCAATGTGTACCCCAGAGCCTTGGTCACTAAAGCACCAAGCTTCCCAATGAGCCACCGGTGCCCCTGAAGTCTTTCTCTGTACAACACCTGAACAAGTTTTTATCGTGAATGCCCCCAAGGTTACCCACCTCACCTCCAACTCCTTTTTCCTTGTAACTTGAAGTTTCTCAGTCAGCAGAAGCCTTAATTTTCACCCTAAAAAAATCCATGGAGGATATAAGCGATTATGATTAAGGTGTTTTTAGTCTTTGTGAGGGCCAAGTAGATGAAATGGATTTAAAAAAATGAGACTTCTAAATGTTTTCCTTTGATGATAACACCGTGAGATAGATTTCCAGCTGTTTGGCTGCTTTAAACCTGGAAGTTGCTCTACCTTACTGGGGTTTGATTACTTACCTGGTTTAACTGAGTCTTCTGAGCTTACAGCACTTGGCTTGGAAACAATTACAGCAAGATCTGTGTCATATAATCTTCCCTACCTGCTGATGGGCGTCCACCCCACAGCACGCTTCCATTGGGGAAAATGCCTGCAACATCCCCTCACTTCGGTGCTGCGCCCCTGTTAGGGAAATCCAAACTAACCAGAGGGCCCTCCACACGTCTGCCCAGCTCTTCTTCCGAGGACAACGGGGTGAAGTGGGCTCTACAACCCCACAGCAACATGCTGGCATGGCTTCTAAATTATTTCTATAGTTTCGTGCAAGGTCTGAGTCACCCATGGTTCAGGTCCCAGCCTGGGGACCCAGGAGAGAGTCCTGCCCCACCTTTCTTCACCTCGCGGGCAGCCACCCCTGCCCAGGCTTTTATCGGGCCCACAGCCCTTTCTCGGTTTCACTTTCAACAGAGGCACGTTTCTCCAAGGTAACAAGAAGAGCAAAGCGTGACATTGTTTCACCCTGGTGCTCCTGGGGTGTTTTACTCAGGCCAGAAACCTCTGTCCAGGCTATTTTGGTGCTGCCCAGTGTGGGAAGCCGGGGGGGGGCGGGAAGGGACTCGAGCATTTTGGAAAGAAAGGAGACTTTCCGGGCTAGCATGAACTGTTCGTATGTAGGACACAGATAACAGACTGTAAGCATGACTTGCTGGTGCTGCAGACAATGTGATCTTAGAGGTCAGTTTATGGTCTCTCAGGTTATTTTTTGTTAGCTCCTTTTGTGTCCAATAACAAAGCAGAGGTGTTAATGGATTTAGATGCTGGAGGTTGTGATGCTGCCACTGTATTGCTTCGTTTGGTTTCTGGGATATAGACATACTTCTGTTTTACTCTTCTCCATTTTTGCTGCTCCTCTGACTGAGGGTTGCTCTAGTGTGACTGTAATATCCATTTTGTCAGGTTACACACTACTAGTAATATGAAAAATATCTTTCAGTATCTGTGTAAAACTGGTATCATTCGATGTATCCATAGATGTGATGCTGCTCCTCAAGGGCTGCAGGTAAATTTCACCTCTTCCTTTAACCTAGTTTTGACCATTTGTAGCTCATGGCAACAAACTTACCCCTTGTGTTTTGTATTCAGCAGCCCTGTAGGCTCTGCTGATCGTATTGATGCTTGCCATGACTCTGGGTTTAGGTCTTACAGCTTCTGCCAAGTAACCTTGAAGATCTCAGGATTTCTGAGAACTCTTGCCTTTTATTTTTCTTCGTTAAGGCAGAGAATTTTACCCTAGACCATTTTGAGAGGGGAGGGGTATAAAACTCCCAGATAAGTAACTTTTACTTTGAAATTAGTAAGAAACTGGTCCAAACTTTCACTCAATATTTGGTTATCGTCTCAGAGTCTGTGTGTCTCTTCACATCCCCCCCCCATTTTAAACTATCTTGTGGGAATCCCATGTCTACAACATCAGCCAAAGCAATTGTCCTGAATTCTGCAAGTTTTCCCCAACACTACAAAGCTCTTTCCTCTGCCTGAGATACTCTTCTCCACTTCCAGATTTCTGCGAAATCTCCATGGCAAGCTAAGGAAATCCAAATGATCCATTTTCATTGTTGCTTTCTTCATCGTGTTCCCCACCCTCATTCCATTTTGTTTGTTTTTTTTTCACAGAGAAGCATGAGCTTATTTGTTTAGCACAACGGAAGTATCTTTGCTTTGGTGTCAGACATGGAAGAAAATGAGAGGAGAAATAGTCTCCTGGTCTTGTGGAGAAGAGACAAGAGCCCTTCCTGTTATGTCCAAGAAGTGGCTCCTGCAGCAAACGCCACTGGAACAAGAGGCAGAGAGAGACTTGCACACAGAGCATTTGGGAGTATACAACCAGAATAAGATCAAATCCACTGAACAGGCGATGTGTGCTTCTTTTTTGGGAACAACATGCTAGTGCCAATGGAGGATCCAGTCTCTCTAACAGATATCTAGGTGAGGACTGCCTATATGCCAGCGTGACTCTGCATCTACTTCTCATAAGGAAAGTAGCAGTTCAGTTTTCACTCGGCACTCATCATGAGCCTTGTCTCCTGTTTTGCCAGAAGGAGGGGGCTGGGTGAATGGCGCGGCCATGCAGCCGGAGCCACACCACATCAGCCAGACATGCACGGTGCATGAGGCAGGGCTAGCGGCAGAGAACTGAGGCAGGGGGAGAGATAGAGAAGATTGGGGACTGCTTGGCCCCCTGTAAATCTGAACTGCTGATCTCTATCTCTCTATGCTTTGCTAAAAAACGTCACAGACATACTTGGTACTGACACCTATAGCTAAGGTTACTTGATATTTTCCATCACAAGTCTGTTTTCAGTTACTCAGAACTTTGCCAGACATCAGACATTGAGATTCGCATTTTCCATGTTTATCTTCACCTTTTTTTTCTGAAGATAGAGGCACTTAGTAAGGTGTAAGAAACAAATTGTTATTCTGCAATTGTAAAAATTCGGCTTTGCAGCATTATATGTTTATTCTATGTCTTTTAACATAGAATTTTGTATATAATGAATAATGAAAGCTGGAAGTGATACGCCAAAATTAAGGATGCTTATTAGTTATAATTTTTAGGTTCCCATTTCCTTAAAGTGCCTTAGATAGAGATGCCCTGCTCCTTCCCCTCTTCATGAAACAAACAGTTGGATCCAGTCAGAGAGAAGCAAGTGGTCTCAAAGGGACTGCAGTGACAACCCACCGGTTCGAGCTGCCTGGATTGCAATTCTGTGATACCTATTTTTGCATCCTGTATTAAAGCTGGTGCACGCTGGCAAAATTCACGAACACTGAGACACATCTCCTCTTGAGCTCAGTTAGCAGAAATACTGAAAAAACATGCTGGGACAGAATTCTCCTTCATCTCCTACCTCCAGCTGGATCTGGGAGAGGCGTTTCCAGCACTGCACCCAGCAACGACCGTGCTACAGGGATCAGTGAAAATTAGCCTAGAAGTTGTATACCCCATTCAATTGGGTGTGAACCCCACTGCCATGGAGCAGAGCTGATAGACTCGGGTTTGCTTGGAAGGACATACGAGACTCAAATCTCAATGGCAATATCGACTAAGTCACCTTCAGCTTAAAACCAGCCAGCGGTTTGCAAAGCCGCTAGAGCCACGAGCGTCTGCAAGAGGTTTTCTCTTGTCCCTTAACAGGCAACAACCAGCCAGGTAACTTTGGGGCTGTGCCCTCAGTGCAGAAATCAACAATCACGTACCAGGTGCTGTACTGAGATGAACTATCCGGGGACAGGTCTTGCTTTGTGGCACGCACGTGCCATGTTTCTTGAAGTTGCCAGCTCATAGCTTTGCGACACTTGGACTTACATGGCAAGTTTTTTCCTAAAAAAGATACATTTGGTACCAATGTTTAAGCACCTTTCTTATTGCGAGTCATTGGGATGCTCGAGCCCCAGTTTGAAGGGCTGTGTGTTTTTTCCCTTTCCTCGACTAGGAAGGCAACACAATTTGCTCTGAGAGCAAGCAGAAACCCGCAGACTCCTGGAGGCGGGAGCGCCCAATGGCAGCCTCACCACCCTGGGGACGCAGCCGAGGATTTCTACCAAATCCACGTGAGGGTGACAGTCATGGTCCCCATTGCCTGTGTCTCATGTGTCCCCGCATTCGCATCCTCCTGCCGCACTTTGCCGTGCCTCTGCCCTGAGGGGCGGCGGGGCGAGAGCCCCCGGGCCGCCCTCCTGGGCAGCCCCACCCTGCCGCGCCGGCCGCATCCCATAATAGTTCACAAAGGCGAGTCCATCCCATAATAGCCACCCACGGGAAATGCTCCATAGCAACCACCCCCCCACACACACACCGTGGAGCAGCCATCCCATAATACCATGCCGGCTTTATTGGTTATGACTGCTGAGAGGCAGGGGAGGGGGAGCCGGGGCGAGGGGCCCCGTGGCGGGCGGGACCGGGACACCGGCAGGAGGCCACCGGCGATGCGGCGGAGGGGGGCGATGGGGTGTCCCAGCGGGCACCGCCAGGCAGCCCGGCCGGGGCTGCAGCCTCCCCTCACCCTCCCAGGGCTGCACCGCCATCCCATAATAAGTCCCCCCCCCCGCCTCTGTCCGCTGCATCCCATAATATTTTCCAGGGAGGCAGCCCGCCGTAGGTACAGCGGCATCCCATAATAGTCGCCCGGTCACACGCAGTGGGAATGGTGCCATCCCATAATACTCTCGCTCCCCTCACGCCGGCTGCGGCAGGCCCTTGCCATCCCATAATAGCCGCCTGCTCCCCCTCCCCCCCCCCGCCCCCGCCTGACGGGGCATCCTCATCCCATAATACTCCCCCAGCGGCAGGAGGGCCTGCCATCCCATAATACTCCCTGCCACCCACCTGCCCCCCTCCGGTCGCGGGAGGCCTCGCCATCCCATAATAGTCGCGTCTCTCCCTCCCCCGCCGCAGAAGGCCTCGCCATCCCATAATACTGCCGCTTGCCCTCCCCCCCGCCCCCCCGGGCCTCGCCATCCCATAATAGCCGCGGCTGAAGCCTGACCCTGTGGGCCGGACCCCGGCGGCCCCGCTCGGCTCGGGGCCTGCGTGGCCGGGCTCTCTGCCGGCCACCCGCACCTCCGCCGCCTTCCCTTTCCCGGCTGTCTTTGCCTCGCCCTGGTTTCGCTGCCCGGCTCCGGGTTGGTTTCACCCTCGCCTGGCGGTCGGTCGGGCGGTCAGTCCTGTCCGGGCCCACCGTGGGGCCACCTGCCTCGGCCCTGCACCCTCCAAGAGCCTTGCCCGGGGTGTCCCCAACCTGCACCGGGCCCCTCGCCCCAGTGCTCTCCCTGCCAACCTACCCACCCAGCCCTCGGGTTCCCCGGCCCAAGAGCTGCCCGCTGTCCCCCGGCAACCTTGGAGTCGGCAGAAAAGCACAAAGCTGGAGGAAGTGCAGCACCGTGCTGCGCAACGGCAAGGCGGGTGTGTGCCTGCACCCAGTATGGACAGAGCCCCAGCTGCCATGGGGCCTGGGCCTCACTGGCACGGCCTATTGTGACGGCTGAGCCCTGACCTAGTTTGCTGGGTGCTGTGCTGCTGTCCGGAAGGCCTCCTGCTCTTTGCCCGCGGCCACCGCATGCCGCCTTTCAGTCGGCTTGCAGAAAGCTTTGCTATCCACTTGCATCTGCGTTATCGTGCATCTGCTGTGGAAGATAACTCCTCATCTTGCCCTCTGCTCGCATGAGCCTATCTTACTTTCGGATGCAGTTTTTACTGTTGTCTTTGGGTTTTGTTTTCAGCCCCATCAGTGCTTTTGTGCCCTTATTGTATTTAATGTTTATTATGGGCTCATGGTAGTGTTTTTGAGCTGCTCAGAGTTTTTATTGGACATACTCCCCATCATTACAAGTATGGCTCAGCACCTGCAACATTTACTTCTTGTTAAAGCCAGCAATATCTAAGGGAGGAATAGAAAGCGTAAACCACAAAAGCTGAAATAACAACATGCGAAAGGCTTGTATGCAGAAGAGATCCAAAAAACCCATAGTTTCCCACACCCTGAATGGAGGCTCCAAAATGATAGACTTTGTGGATTAAAACTATCTAGGAGGGCTGGGAAACAGTAATAGGTGGTGGCAAGGTAGTGAGGTGTTTCCTTGGAGCTAAGTAGGGTGAGACGCAGTGAAGATGCCTGCATCTGTTCAGTCAGATCCCTGCAGAACACGCATGGGGATGAGGTTTCAGAACAGAAGCAGCAAGTTTGGACACCGCTGCGAGGAAAGGTGGGAAGCATTCTGTTTTCCCAACAAGAAACCCGTCGCCGCTGCTTCAGGGGGAAGACTATCCATCGGGCCTTGTCCCAGTGAACCCGGAGAAGGGGTCTGCCGGGAGCATGCCCACTGGCAGCCCAAGCACCAGTCACCCTCACTGGCAGTACTGGCGAGGTGTGGTCCCTTTGTCTGTTGGCTTTCCGGCGGCGGATGCAGGAGCCTCCTTTGCAAACTCCGTGTTTTACAGGGAGTCCCCCTGTGGCAGATCTGTTAACAGGGAAAGCGTCTGCAGGGGAGCGCAAGGCAGCGGAGGATGCAGCCTGCAAAGCGCCGCGTATTTTCTTCTGCCTGTCATACATTTAGTTCGTGGATCATCTTCTGGCATCGGTTAGAAACAAGCAGGCAAGCGAACACACACAGCACTCCACAGTCTTGGAGCTCTGGACTCGCAGCCTTGGAAGCACTGAGTCCTTTCGACAGTCCTTCCCGCTCACTGTTTTTCACGTTTCTGTGCACTTGGACACCCACTAAATAGGTCTCCAGCCTGCGTCCTCAGGAAGATAGCTGTCTTTCGCTTCTTTTACATAGAGAGTAGCTGAAGGGCCAGGTGAGGTCATGTCAGGCTGAGCTAATTACAGAGCTTTAGTTTGCAGCGTATGGTCCATACTATACCATCTGCACGTGACGTGTTTAGATCAACATTACATCTGTGTAGTAAAACATTGAGAACGCCTAATGCAGAGGAGGAACTTAAACTGCTCCAAGCCTGGCTTTAATTGGATAGATCTGTGATTTGGGCACATACTTAGTGAGTTGCAGTTTGGGTGCTCCTGTCCCCTGGGTGTCCGCTACTGACCTACTGCAGTAGAAGTTGCCCCTCTCTCAGCTCTGGCAACAGAGCAGAAGATGTGCATGCTTGGTACCTGTTCCAGGGTTAAGTCCAGCACTCCACGGCACGACAGCTGCAGGAGGAGGTCTGAGCTAAGGAAGCTGGTCTGACCTCAACGGCTGTGCTTGGACCCCACCAGGGCATCCCACTTTTCAAGGCCTGCCTGCCCTGCCAGCAGCCGTTTCCTCCTGTCCTCTGCACCCCCTCCTTCCTCTCCTCCTGTCCTCCTCGGCCCCCACAGTAGGTCTTGTGCTGTGCAGCCTTCCTCTCTTGCACCTTTCACAGAGAAAGAGGGCACCTGCTACAGCCGGGCTGTTGCCCCAGGGAGCAGGAGCCGTATTTCTGCAGGGGCAATAGCTGCCGCTCAGCGCCTGCATGCTGCAAGCAGGCACAGGAGGGGCATTAGCATCCTGGGCAGTGAGCCACACCAGCCCGCAGGCGCTTGGTTTGATTGCACTAAGTGAACAGGTGCCTCATCCTTTAAGAACTCACCAAATTTAATTATACCACTTCAAAATGTTCCATCTTAGGTGAGGCTTGAACATGTCCACATTAGCCGTTTTTAGGGGTGTAACAAGACTGTTTCTAAGTGGATTGATTTACACTGGTGACACTGCTAACAGACCAACCATATTATGAAAAACTCCAGGTTTCAGGTTTGCCCTTCTCTCTTTCCAAAGACATATTGCAGGCTTTGTGTGTGAAGTACCTGTTTCCAGCCATCAGGCCTCATTTCTCCATCTGCCTCGCAATTCAGACAAAGCTTCTGAGAAGGCAAAGCAAGTGCTGTATTCCTGCCTTATTCTGAAGTTGCTAGGGACAGCGATGTGACTGATCCCAGAGTGACAAGTCCAAGCTGCAGACTTTTGCAAGGCAAAAGTTACCAGCAGAGCTAGAATTAGACTGTCTGGGCATTCCTGCTGTAAACTGTTCGGCTGCTTATAACTTTTATGATTGGAGCTGAAATTTTCCATTCTGGCAGTCTGCCTACATCTGATTTTTTAACATTTTTTTTTCTTTTTAAATATGGCTTCAGCCAGAAAATTTAATCTACTCAGGGAAAAAGAAGTGGAGAAAAACATCTTGGTTTAGACCACTAAAGTGTATGTTAAAAAGAACAGCCCTTTACTATGAACAACTCCAGCCCAACTGCTTCAGAGGAGGAAGCTGAAGCCTACAAAGGAGCGCTGTCCTCGCATCAGAGCTGCACTACTCACTATCCCCAGAAAAATCCATGCAAAATTTTGCTAAATGATAAGCCTTTCAAAAATCAAAAAAAAATCCAGTTCATGCAGGTTCTGTAGGGGCACTTTAGACTTTCACCGTGCAGTTCTTCAAAGAGATGCCATCGCTGACCACTGTCTCACAAAGGTGGGCTAAGCATACATGCATGTTCTAGGGCTGGAGGGAAAAGCCACCCATCTTCTGCAACCACAGCCCTGCCTGAGCTGGCAGAGCAAGGACCCAGTTGCTGCTGGCTGGTCTGAGCCAGACAGGGTGAAGGAGGAGCAGGTGAGTGCAAGGAGGAGAGCAAGTCCCTTGGGGAAGGGAAGCACAGAGAATAGATGAGGGTAAGGAGCCTAATGACACTAGAACTGGTGTGGGGCTTAAGACAGAAGGAGTTACTGGAAAACAAAGGGGTGGAAAAGGGAGAAAAGAACCTTGACTGGCTGCATAATGTGACTAGATTGAGAATCAGAGTACACTGGGTTAAAAAGAGTTAAGACTGATAGCTGTAGTGGAAGCAGGGCCTAGAGAGGGGGAAGACTAGGACAAGTTGAACAAGCGAGCTAGTCTGGGGAGCTGTGCAGAAAGCAGGGGTAAGGAGCCAGTGAAATGAGGAGAAAAGGGGAGCTGAAGGTGGTGGGAAGGGTGTAACAACACTGGATCTGGAGGTAGGAAAGAACAAGCTGTGACAGACTCATTAAGGAGCCAGAGGGCAGGAAGAGCACTCGGATAACTGAGCAGAGAGATTTGGGGCAGAAGGGTGGGCAAGGAGCGGTCCAAGCAAGCACCAGTGTCTGTCCTGTTCTAGGGGCATAAGCAAACCCTTAGGTTCCTGCATCTCATTGTTCCTGAGTCACGATTCAGGAATGCCAAGGCTGGCAGCACTGCTACCATGGAGTGCTAAAGGAGAGAAGGAAAAAGAAGAAAGAGTAAGATGGAGGAGATTCTACAACAGCTTCTGAGCTGCCATTCTCCCCATGCAAGAACACAAAGAAGTTACTCCTAAAAAAGATCTGCCTCCTTCACCAGCTGATAAATGACATCCTGAGACCATCTTAAGGGCAAAAGAGCATCCCTCCTGGTCTCCACATCCTCATCTGCTCCCTTTCCAGACTTCTTGGTAATGTCAGAGAGACTGAACAAAATGAATGAAGACTCATCTGTTTTAAAGCCTTTGGTTAACAAATCCTACATTTTGTGGGGTGGGGTGGTGGTGGTGGAGTTAGCAGGACAGATAGAAAGCTTTTTATGCAAAAAAGGGTAAAGTACTCCCTGCTGTACCTCTTCCTAATTCCTCTGCCCGCTTCCCCTTACAATTACTGTACCTGCTCCCCACACTGGCTTACTGCCCAAGCTGAAGGGGGTTTCACCAAAATTTCTGATGGGGCAGGTGATTGGGATGCCAGAGCTGGATGGGTTCCACCCAAAATCTGTTGAAGGCTGTGATTCTTCTTCTTCACCCACCCTCTTCAAAAACTGTGATGTCATGGAGGATAAAGTGGGACAGGCTGAGAGTGACTGAGCCCTACAAGTTGTGCCATTCCCAGACATGTTTCTCTCTCTACAGCAACAGCTTGTATGGTTGCTGACAGATGCAGTCACCTAGACTTGAAGTAGAAACAAGGATGGCATTAAGAAACCTCCTTGAGCTGCACATAGGAACAATGTCAGATGTTAAAGTTGGTCTTCAAGTCTTTGTGGTACCATGTTCTTTAAAACAATTCTTCCTTCAATAGCCAAATAAACTCCACCAGCCAGCCAAAACAAGGACATTGCACCTCACCAACAAAGTTTCCAGTTTACCCTGCAGCAGCTGCACATAGAGCCAAGTGGAATCTCTCTTTCTGTAATTTCCCCACTTTCATGGATGCTCAAGCTTTTTATTTTCTCTGCTCTGCTCTGCCCCTGCCCCCGCCCCCCACC
>VFFE01006113.1:85357-108930 GCA_008921705.1 Burhinus oedicnemus
GCAAGAAGCTGTGGGAGCAACAAAATGTAAGAAAGAGATGCTGACTTTTCTTGACCAGCTCTCTCTTCAAAATTGTAGCCTGGGAATTACTCCCTAAGCTATTTGGGGAAGGAACTTGAAATGGACTTAATACGAGTGTGGTACAGGACAAGAAGTATCAACTGGCACTCATGAGTTAGAAGAGACTGGGAAGCTGTAAGCTACAAGTGGCTGCAGGTTCAGACACAAGCAAAGCCCCATCTCAGATTCCAAAAGCATCCATCACTGTGGCATGAGTCCAAAGAGCTGAGACAAAAAGCCGTTCTGGACATTTTCCCTGGCATCCAAGCACAGAGACAGTGCTATGAAGGTCCTGTGTTCTTGGTAGGGTCGCTGTGCTGTCAGTGTCTCAAAATGTTCCTCTGGTGGGGAGCACAAGCATCTTCTCCAGTACATCTCAGAGCTTTTCCTGTTCCTTTCAGGCTTTGTTGCAGTGCAGTGTCTGACATCTCACAGGCTTTATGTTTTGAAACATAAAGCAGGACAACTACCCTCCATGGCACTCAGCTGCTAACAGAAATGCTGCATGGGGGAGAGCTGTCTGTCAGACTCTGAGATCCCCACCCACCACCCTGCTCAGCCCGACAGGCAGGAAAAGTGGTACAAAGCTCAGCAGGATCAAACCATCGGTGCTGAGAAGGTTATTTCTCAGGAGCACTAACACCATCTCCATGCTAAACCCAAGCCAGTGGGAAACACTTATTTTTTTAATTTTTTTTTTTTTTTTAAATGTGGGAAGGCTACCCCCTATAGAGGGCTACAGAAGTCAACCCGAGGACAGAAATAGAAGTGGTGAAAAAAGCAGGCACAATCAGCTTCATCCTATGTTTTGGTGTCCCTGGGAAGTTGCTCTCCCAGTTGAATTATGTTTTTGGTGCAAAGTGCCTCAGGTTTTTGGAAGAGAATAGTTTTTCTTAGTACTTTCAGACTACGTGTCTAGAAAATGACATGAGGAAGGACAGCATGGCGGGAACAGAGTAGCACAGGGTCAGGTTTGAAGAAAGCAAAACGGAGAATTGTATGCATGAAAGGGCCCTCCCAGGCTTCAAAAATAGCTCAAGTGATGAGCCTGACCATTTCCCTTTGAAGCATCGATGTCACCCTGCCTGTGGCAATGATCTACTTATCAGATTGACGATATATTGCTACTGGCAGTTACTCTGAAACAGCTAAAGTCAATAAATAACATTTCTAAATTAAGTAGCCAGAGAATTTTCCTATTGCTTCTCCTATATTTAATTCTTCCTTGTCCGGTAAGTCAGGGTGCCTCGCTCAGTAGCTTTCCTTTCCCTCACCATTAGGAGGTACAAAGTGCAAAATGACAGAATGACCCATGTCATCTTTTTTTCTGTCTTACCCTTTTACTTTCTAAATTTCTCATTCATATTACCTCTGAACTAAGATGGCATTTTCCCGTTGATTATAGGCATGGCCTCTTTGGCTAGGTGATAAATTTTGTGCAACCAGCTGCCAGATCTCACTGGTATTTTTCTTTCACTGTGTTTCTTCCTGTCAAAGTCCCCACATCACTTCCCTCCTCTGGAGGCAGGTCCTTTTGGAGCACCAAGCCTGCGTGTTGGTGGTTCAGGTTATGCTCCAGATGCATGTTTCCCCAACACTTTTTTTTTTTTTTTTTTAACCTCCCTGTCCCCTCTGAATAGGCTGCAATCATGCAAATCGTCCCACTGGGTTTTTTTGTAATGCTAATTATATCAAATGCATGCTCATCAATGAGAACGTCTAATTCCCCTTGCTCATTATCTAGATGTCACACACTGATATAGAAGCATCTGAAAAATTAATCTCCTCGCAACACAGTGTTTGTGGACCCCTTGCCACCACCTTTGCAGCCCCTGCCTCTGCCCCAGAGCCCCCAGGTGACACTGGGCATCAGCACATACACCAAATTGTCTCAAAAACCACCAATCCTTCGCCCCTTCTTGCAAAGGCTCTCGGCTTGAGACTTTGAAGCTTGATTTGCAGAATTGCTTAGGTCTTGTAACTGAAATCAGTAGCACTGACACAAAGAATGTATATGTACTATATAGCACTCCAAAAAGTGACATCCAAAGTAATTCAGAATGCACATTTTAGCTGCTAAGTTTCCTGGCTATAAAATGGTGGTAATAATACCTTATTGGTTTATGGGCCTCTTGTGAAAGAAGTTAATTCAAATTTATGAAGCCATTGGATGCGGTAATGATAAATACTACAGAAAAACATGAGACGATCAGTAGCACTGTTTGTAGAATGGAGTTCATTCAGATATGTGCAGTAAATAGCTGATGGATTTGTAGACTGCTTGTGGGGAAAAAAAAAAAAAGCAAATAGCTACTTTTTTTCTCTTTCTGTGAGCGGTGTTCTTCCTACGCAGGGAACAAAGAAGGGACTTCGTGGAGAAAACAATCTGTCATTGTGTAACCAAGGACAACCGTGACACCTATGCACAAGGAGCCCACAAGGAGAAAACTAAGCCTGGCATTTCTGAACCCGAAGTACAGACCTTTGAAATCTTTTTTGGGTGTATTTTCGTTTATTACAGCAGTCCCTAAATTTGCGCGTTCGGCATTTGCCAGGCTCTCATCAGGTAAAACCCTCACGGAAGACACTGACCTGTGCGATGGGCGAGATTACTTTCAAATGCTTTTATTGTTGTTGCTTCTCTATTCTTCATCTCGTACTGGGCTGTTGCTGTCCTGACAACAAAATTAACTCCCCTTCTCCCCCTGCTCCCGGGGAAGAAGCACTCACACCTTTACTTCATTCTGTTTTACAGCTTCTTCCCTTTATTACCATTTTTTTTTTAAATTGCTTTTTCCCAAAGGCTGAGCGGGCTTGAGAGGAGGAGAGAAAAAGAAATAGAGCCGTGCCCTGCTGCATGATAAGGCAGGGCAATCAGCCTTGATGGCTGCAGTCCTGGGAACGAGCCCCGCGGCTGGCAGCGCAGGCCACGAACACCCAGCAGACACAGGGTCCCCTCCGGCCCCAGCCGTCCCGGGGAGGCAGGGTACCCGCTTCCTCCGCCCCGTAAAGCCCGCTCCTGCGCCCTGCCGGTGGCTGCGAAGCCCCAGCCGTGGTAGGCGCCGGGTTGCGCGGGGAGGGGCCGCCCCGCTAGCCCCCGCCGGGCTGGGGCTCGGCGGCCGCGTCCTCCTGGGACAGCCGGTGGGTGCCCTCGGCCCGGCCCCGCGGCTTTGCCCCGCTGCAGCGGGTGCGGCACCGTTCCCGGGACACGTGGGGCGGGGGCCGGTGCTACGGGGAGCTGAGCCCCCCCGGTCCTTTCCCCCGGTCCTTCCCCGAGGCGCTGAGAGGAGCCGTCCCTGCGGCGCGGTCCCGCGTCGGCCGTGTGCCGGGAGTGCCCCGCCGGGAGGGACACGCCGGTTCGGCACCGAGGAGCAGCCGCCGCCGCCGGGGGCCGCTGTTGGCCGCGGAGAACGCGAGTTGGGCTGGGCGGCGGGGCGGGGGGCGGTGGCGGAGGCAGCCGTCTCCGCCCGGCTCAGAGCCGCCCTGCCGCCGGCAGCGGCTCCGGGCGGGGGGCTGCAGCCCGCCCCGCCCGCCGGACACCGGAGGGGCCGCTTCCCCCTTTGTATCTACCAGCAAACACTCCGCCCGTGTCTGTGCTCGTGTGCGTGGTCGGCGAGGGACGTATAGGTGCAATCGTATATATGTTGTTTCGGAAATTCTTTTGTTGCTTCAGATTAAAAAATCTGACCCAAATCAGAAAGTAAACGGTAACGCTGATCACAACGAAATTTTTCGTTGCAAAACATTCATTTTGGTGAAAGCACCCCTATCATTTCAGCTCGCCCTGACTACATCTGTTTTGGTGTGTTTTACCCACACAACGCTCCTGGGCTCCTAAGAGGGCAAAGAATAAGAGACTGAGACCCTGCAGGTATTTCTCTGAAGCTGGGACAGGCTGTTCCAGGTGTCACACCGTGCTGAGGGTTTGGTCCTGTCATCTGAATCCATTCCTCATGCAGTGACAGGTTGCTTTATAGTCCAGTGATGCCTGTACTGGTTTTCTTTCTTTCTTTCTTTTTTTTTTTTTTTTTTTTCCCACCCAGAGTCAGAAAAGGTCTTTCATCATCACTTTGTGGTGAAAAGTTTGATCTTTTCCCTCCACCCCTTGCTCTCCTGCAGAAAAGTACTTTCTTGTTCCCTTGTATTTCAGGGACTGGAGAGTGACTGCCTGCGCTCCAGCGGGCAGTGTTTGCGGGGCAGGGAAGTTTTACAGCTAGCATGGAAGACTTGATCACCAGTGCCTTGTCGCTGTCACTATCTGAGTGAAATAAGTTAAAGCAGTGATAGCTATGTCTGGCTTTAACACATCCAGACTCCCAAATATCCTCAAACAAAATTAGCAGCATAGCAGGTTCTTCAGTGGTATTACACTATTTTTTCTTATTTTGTTTGGAAGCCCTTAGAGACCAGTATCTCACTGTGCAAGGTGCTATGCAAGTGAAACAAAAAATGGTCCATGCATGGAAATGTGGGAAACTGCAAGGAAACCCTGAGACGATTTTCGTCAGGAGGATGTACAGTAGCAACCTGGCCTCTGCCGAGATTCTGTTAGCATTGCAGAATGCAAGAGTTTGAAAGAAAGGCTTCAAAAGAAACTCATGAAATGCGCAGCTTAGGCTAACTGCTCTCAGCCACAGGATCAAGGACTCCGTCTGCAGCTGGAAGGTAGGCAGGGTACGCAAAGTGTAATCCAAGCAAGAGCAACTCTAAGAGGGAATGACTACGAAGAAGCTGAAAAATGCTTGAGATCCCAGATCAGCATCTAAAACACAAGGTCAGAGAATCACACGATTATTTAGGTTGGAAGGACCTCTGGAGGACATACGTTTCAACTCCCAGCGACTGGGAGGGAGCAGAGCGGGGGCGGGGGGATAACCTCTCAAGCTCAAAGCAGGCACAGCCTAAGTTGCTCGGGGCGTTTGTAGTACAAAATACATGTTTCATTGGAGGGATACATCAAGTGGTGGGAGGCATACAGCCAGTACGTGGTGGAAGGAACACAAGCAGTAATGAAAACAATTTGAAGATTAAGTCTGGCTTGTTCTGGGACTTGTGAAACATCTTTTCAAGCTTACTTACAGAACCCAGAGTGTCAGTGGATTTATAGAAAGTATAAAATACATTTAAGATCACGACTAATCATAAAAATATGTTTCTATATCAAATAAGGAACCATTTCCAGAAGTGACTGGCATGTCTGTTCTGGAAGTCAAAAGACTTGAAATCCTAATGTATTTATGCATTTTTGCAGATACCCTGTCCAATCCATATAGAATAAGCTTTCTCCTTTGCCATCTCTCTGACCTTTCACTTGTTCAGTCTTACTTGATAAGAAGACATTTGTTTAATGGTCGCATCTGTGCATGACACAAAGTGCAGGGGAGCAATGAATGACATCTTTTACCCCTGACATACTTAGCAAGAATACTAATTCAAGAATTATCGCAGTAGGACATAGAGGGTCAATTATACAGGTTGAAAAGGCTTTGCTGAGCTTATATTCCCATTTATCTTCCCTTTCTTGAATACCATTGCTCCACATAATTTATTCCTGTTGTTTTAAACACATGCTTTAAAGTGGTTCTGTAGCAAGTGGTATTGTTGGACACCATCATACCCTAGGACTTTCAGATTTGTTTGTTTGGCTTTTTTATACGTACTCATTAAATACAAGCTATAAAGCAAGATAGCGTGAGTGACTCGTTTCACTGAGACACAGTACATGCATGTTCTCTTCTTTATCACCGCGTGATGGAATAAAAAAATCGGGCTAACAAAGACAAAAACGCAGAAGTAGCAGATCTAACTAACACTGATTCTCTTTGGTGGACATGAAAAATAACCAAAATCCTCTCCAGAATCCAAAGCGATTAAATTTGACTGGAATCCTCAAAAATGATACAAAACTGATGCAAGCTGAAAATGATTTAAAACCCAAAGGACAAAACCCAACAGCCCACACTGGCGCACCATTGACTATATATAACAATTAAGGAAAGCTTTGAGAAACCCAAAATCAGGAACTTTTCTGCTGCATGTAGCATGACCAGCAGTCCCATTTATTGTTAAACTGGTTGATGAGATCCATTAAGAGACTGGCTTTTCAGTTATTTATAATTTTGTCAAAATATTTGAGCTAAAATTTCCTCTGCTGGAGGTGGAATATTTATAAAATGTTCCAGGTAAAAATAGTTCTGCTATTTTCGGGAATGAAACAGTAAGAAAAGATGATGCTTTCTCATGTTCTTTTTGAGAAGTTCTGTATTGTGTTTTGGGGGGGATACTGTATCTTTGGCAGAGGAGCAGCCTTTTCCAAAGGAGTGGTGTCTGCCACCCATCATTTCATTCATACTTGGCAAACTTGCCAAGAGAAGATGGAACCAGACTCTGCTCGCAGTGGCCCTGAAAATGCACAAGAGGCAACAGCCATGACTTGCAACAAGGAAGATTCCTGCTGAGCATTAGGAAAAGCCTCTCCCCAGGGCATGTTTCAGCACTGGTGTGGGTGCCCCGAGATGCTGAGGAATCTCCATCCTTGGAGGTGCTCAGAAGACACCTGGGCAACGTGAACTAGCTCAGGGTCCCAAGTGCACCCTCCCTGCTCCTGGCACTTTGGCTGTGTGAGCTTGGGGCCAGGTCAGAGACAGTGCGTCTGAGGGCTGCCCCTTCCCTCTGGTGGCTTTGGGGAGAGTTTCCAGAAATCTGTTGGAGCCTTAGCCAGGGCTGACCACCTGCCCCAGGAGCTGCTGGTGCTCTTGCCCTTGGCTCCTGCCTGAGCAGTCTTGTCTGTGCTTGACCATGCGCTGTATTGATCTAGACCCATTGATAGGCTTTCTGGCTTGACCTGGGACCTGCCTTGTCACAATGGGCTTGTCTGGCAATGGCTGGACTGTGGCTCACCCTGGTTACTGCCTCCAGACCTAATCCTGATGCTGACTTGACTTTGACTTCTTAGTTTGACCTTGGACCTGCGTCATCACCACAGGCTTGTCTGACAATCTAGATTCTCAGCTGAACCTGTCTATTATCACTGTACCTGCCTTGCTCGCCTTGCTCAGTTGCTTCCCCTTGCTGGCGAAGCCCCTTCCTCTGCCTGCCTTGTTACCATGCTTGGCTCTCAGCTGCCCTTTCTTGGGGGACCAGCCAGCCCTCACTGCCCCCAACAACCTGCTGTGAGCAAGGAGTTGGGGTAGAAACCTCCAGAGGTCCCTTCCCACCCAGATCTTTCTGTGAATCTATGACAGTGCTCTAGCCAAGTTAAAAGGAAAAAATAAATCAACTTCTCCGGGCAGGGAAGAAGACATAGCAGTGAGGTCATTGTGTTGATGCTTGGGTGCCTGAAAGAAGAAGATGAAGGAAGATGTGGAAATGGACAGCAGTGTGGTTGCTGTAATATCACTCCCCTACCCTGTAAATCCCAGAACAAAAGGGTAACATCAGATCTGAGCAGAAGGTATGCACACAGCTCTCTTTCCTCTCCAGCTGCACTATGTCACAAACGATTCACATTCACATGGCAGTCCTGAATTTTCAAAACAGAAATACCTACTGCCCTGCAAGCCCTCCTCCACCTCACTCACTGCATCTTTCAGACTCTGTTAAATGTTCTTCATCTGCAGACATATTTCAAGGCCAGTCTGCTGGTGATGCATGGGTTGAGAAAGGGGGCAGAGCTGGCCTACCTAGGGCATATGTCTTCTAAGGCAGCCTGTGACACAAGCATCTCTCTGTGGAGAGGCTCATCATCTACACCTGCTTCTACAGTCACCTGTAGTAGAAGGGCAAGTCTTCAAGGGAGACTAGAAAGATGGATTTGAAGCCTGTGTCTCCTAAACTGTATTGTAACACAAAACCAGGATGCATTACAATACATTTATTCCCACAGAAGTCATGAGGCAGGGACTTGAAGTAAGATTCATTGCTAATTTAGAAGCCTAAGAACCAGGACTTTACTCTGAACAGCATTTCTCGTCACTTTCCCTTACTATTCCTTTAACATTTTCCCAAAACATTCAAATGTACCCTAACGGACCCACTCTGGGATAGCCTGAGTCCTGCTGGAAGCCACAGAGAGGCTGTTTCCCAATGCAAGTGGAAAGGCAATCCTTGGTCACTAGCAGGAGTGAATAACTGGGGTTTCTGGCACTGCCTGTGTACAGCTGGATCTCTCGCTTCTGGGGAGATTTATAGGGCTTTTGCATACAGTGCAGGCTGAAAAAGCATGTACAAACAGTGCAAGCAAATATATTTCATGGCAGCCTCATTCTGTGACATCATTTCTTTTTAACAGTGAAAATCACTCAGGCCTGAAATCAATCACCCTATGGCTGGGCGACAGGAAAGTGCAAAGCAGTAATGTCAATGTGAGCTTCAGAAAGACAACAGTATTGGTATTGTCTCTTTTTTCTGGGGTCATTATGAATGTCGAGTGTATTTTTAAGTATGCTAGTGTTTCCCAAGCAGTTTTGCTTTTGGTAAATGTATAGCTGTTGTGCTGCATGTGTGTGTGTGTACAGCTGCACAAGTGCATTTGACATACCTCCTAAAGATTGTTTTGCTAAGGTCTGTGACTTACTATACAATTATGAACCTATTTTCTGCAAGAGTACTAAACACTGAGCTATTCTCCTTGACCCCAACAAGGGTTGCTAAATGCTTCGAGTCTTTTGGAAAATTAGGACCCTTACGTAGGTGCCCCAAGCTGCACTTAAGACTCAAATTGAAGCATCTAGTTAAAAAAAACAACAAAATTTCCCTCAGTCATTACTGCTAAATTCACTCTGTCAGCAGTGAGTACCATATCTGTGTTCTGATTATCCCCAGAACTGCTTCATGCTACAGTGCAGCTAGGAGGGGCTCAGGCAGGATGGACTTGCTATAGGAATCTGTGCTGACCAGACCTAGACACACCAAGTTTGTTTCAAGTCCTTGTTCCCCACTATGTTTCCTGTACCAAAAGAGTCAGATGGGACCATGTCACCAAGACATCTCTGTTTATTCAAAGCAACCTTTCATCCTTCAGCTTTGTGTCACCACGATCACCCACATACAGTCTGCTGGGCTCCCTCAAACAGTTTGCTAAGTTACCCTGAGCTGTTTTCCACAGTCTTGCTGTAAGTATTGAATGGGGGACTCAGCAATGATATGACCTTTCTGTGGTTATATTTCTGAGTCCTCAATAGGGCCATTCAAAAATACTGCAGTAGGAAGTGATGGTAAAGATTCATTGGGACGAATAAAGTTTTCAGCTGGGAACCGCTTTACTTTTGAGACAGCGTGGTCTCGGGTTGACTTATTCTCCACAACCTGATTCTTAAGCATCCCTGTATCTGAGTCCCAGGCTTGTCCCCGCCGCAGTTTCTTAAAGGTGTTACGGAAACCCTCAGTACTAAAGTAGTAGATCAAGGGGTCCAGTGTGCAGTTCATGCTGGCCAACAGCATTGTCGTAATTAACACTTGGCGCACAGAGGCCTGTGTTTCTTTCTCGACTTTCATCACCCGGGCTTTAATCATCCCATAAACTGCCAGAGTAGTGTTGTAGGGCACAAAGCAGATTATGAAGATGACCAGATTGACCAAGAGGAGACGGACAGTCTTCTGCTGTCGCAGGGTCTTCGTCTGGCTGTCCTGGCAGAGCTCCTGAAAGATCCGAATTGAGCAGTATGTCACAGAGCTGAGAGGCAGGAGAAACCCCAAGATTTCAGCCAGGACAACTAGGGGGAAGAGGTTGTTCTGCCACATGTTATCACTAAAACTTTCAAAGCACAGATAAATGGTCTGATTCTGTACCTCACAGTGGTTTTGCTTGTGGACTATGGCTGTGGGGATGGAGCCCATGAAGATCACAACCCAGACAATCAGGCAAAGAAGCTTAGCCACCTTGGGACGCCGCAGATGCCGCCAGCGAAGTGGGTGGACAATGGCAACATAGCGATCCAGGTTGATGCACATGAGGAAGAGGCAGCTACCATACATGTTGATCTGGAAGACAGAGCCAGAGACCTGGCACAGGGTGTTACCAAAGGGCCAGTGGTGGTTGGAATAGTAGTAGAGTCGCAGTGGCAGAGGGAGCGTGAAGGTGAGGTCACTTATGGCCAGGTTGAACATGTAGATCATCACCACAGACTTCAGGCGCAGGTAGCGGATGAATATCCATAGGGCCATCACGTTCAGCATCAGACCTGTAATGAATATCAGGATGTAGCCAGGCAGGAGGAGGTGGTGGTTGAAGCTGTAATCCTTGCATGTCTGAGACACATTGGATGCTGACATGCCCAGCAGGGACCAGGGGAGAGTCTCGCTGAGTCGGCTGAGCCTGCTGGTGGGCTACGGAGGCACAAAGAAAAGCACTGAGAGAAGTCATTCCCCTCTAGGAAGCCACAGGCAGATAATTCGCCTCATTTGCAGCTGGGAGGTAGATGGGCACACCTCTCTCTTGACAGGTCCTGCTTTGGATTGCTGGTCAGTGGTCACCTGTCAGGGTTGGTAATGTAGTCACCTAGAGCCAGCTTTTGCCTCTAGTTCAGCAATTCCTTCCAGTGGTTACGGGGATGCTGATGTGATGGAGGGTCATTGCCATTTGTTGAATGTCAGCACAATTCCTGGTCAGAGTGGAAGACCAAGATAGGAGAGTTTAAGTTAGGGGGGAAAATTCTTGAAAAGTCAAAATCCCACCATGATAGCTTCTGCTGCAAGAACTCACAAAGAAACCAAAAGAATAAGAGAAATGGACAGTAGAAAAGTGAGTAATTACATGGCAGAAGAAGCCAGAGCACAGAGAAGGTAATTGTTGCACAGAATCATTTATCACTCAACCCCAGAATATGCACATTGCTTTGATCACTGCTGAGAGCACGTATATACAAGAAAGGGACAGCACAAGATCACACAGGAAAAGTAGTCAAGGCAGCTCCAGAAAAAGAGAGAGAGAGAGAGAGAGAAGAGAGCAAGCATTTTGAGGAGAAAATGCTGACTGGAAGGAACTTAAAAACTGCGTGGTATTGTTTTATGTCAGAGAAACGGGACTTTGTACATCCATTGCAGATAAAAAGAATTATACTACAGTTAGACTTGACTCCACCCTAGTTTCTTTTCCGAGATGAAACAACCCACACAAACCTGAGTCCTAGCTAGTTGGAGTTCCTTATGTTGCTTACATTCCTACAGTTTCTTTGGATTGGATGTCCTCAGATCATTTTCCTGCTTACAACACATAAAGCATGAAGCAGCCCATGTCCCACAAACACAGAGCAGCACATCCAGGTAAGGGAGCACACAGTAAAGCAGGAAGAGCCATGGGATTCATGTGAACAAACATATCTGTTACTCTGAAGTGATGTGAGACTGGTAACCATTCTAGATACTAATGATGGCACTGCCTTGCCAAACATTGATCAACTGGAGCAAGTCCAGTGGAAGGCCACCAAAAAGGTCTGGGGGATGGAGCACTTGCCTCGTGAGGGGATGCTGAGGGAACTGGGCTTGTTCAGATGGAGAAGAGAAGGCTCCAGGAGACATAATAGCAGCCTCCCCATACCTACAAGGTTGTTACTGCAAGAGAACAGAGTCAGCTGTTCACAGTAGGGCATGGTAGGGGGACAAGAGGCAATGGGCATAAATTGAAATGATAGATATTCAGACTGGATACAGGGGAAAATGTTTTCACTGTGAGGACAGTCAGGCATTGCAACAGGAATCCCAGAGAAGCTGTGGAGTTTCCATCCTTGGAGGTTTTCAAGATCAGACTCTAAAGTCCAGGGTAACCTCATCTGATCCTGCTTTGAGTAGAGGTTGTGCTAGAGGGAGCCTTAATTGTTCTATGATCCTAAAACTAGGTATCCACTCTCAAAGCTGTCACGGTGGAGCAAGGGTTGGTAAGCATGACAGAATTCCCCATAGCTGTTTGCAGGGGTTAGATAGGGACTCCCTCACAGAGCCTACATAGAGTGTGATTTACCTCAAAATAAAAGTAGGATTCTCTGTCTAGAGGAAATCTTTACATATGGTTGATATTACTGTAAGAGGAAGCTACTCAGCAACTTGACAGGCATGACAAGCACGTTGGACCTTCTGGATGGCATTGCTGGGCAATGTACAGATCTAGAGGGAGGATCTATTAAAGGCAGAAGAAGTGTGTGCTGACCTCACAGGTAGGAAAATATTTGTTCTGGCAACAATATGTTAAACAATGGAAGTGGAAATCTAATATGAGAGAGCAGACAGATATCAATTAGTCTGATGAAGTTCCCACTGACTGGAAAAGGGGAAACATAACCCCCATTTTTAAAAAGGGAAAAAAGGAAGTCCCAGGGAACTACAGGCCCGTCAGTCTCACCTCTGTGCCCAGCAAGATCATGGAGCAGTTCCTCCTGGAAACTCTGCTAAGGCACATGGAAAATAAGGAGGTGATCAGTGACAGCCAACAGAGCTTCACTAAGGGCAAATTGTGTCTGACAAATTTGGTGGCCTTCTATGACAGAGTTACAGCATCGGTGGATAAGGGGAGAACAACAGATGTCATCTACTTGGAATCGTGCAAAGCATTTGACACTATCCTGCACGACATCCTTGTTTGTAAATTGGAGAGACATGGATTTGATCAATGGACCACTTGGTGGATAAGGAATTGGCTGGATGGTTGCACTCAAAGAGTTGTGGTCAATGGGTCAATGTCCAAGTGGAGGCCAGTGATGAATGGCGTTCCTCAGGGGTCAGTATTGGGACTGAAGCTGTTTAACATCTTTGTCAGTGACATGGACAGTGGGATTGAGCGTACCCTCAGCAAGTTTGCTGATGATACCAAGCTGTGTGGTGTGGTTGACATGCTGGACGGAAGGGATGCCATCCAGAGGGACCTGGACAGGCTTGAGAGGTGGGCCTGTGCCAACCTCATGAAGTTCAACAAGGCCAAGTGCAAGATCCTGCACATGGACTGGGGCAATCCCAAGCACAAATACAGGCTGGGCAGAGAATGGATTGAGAGCAGCCCTGAGGAGAAGGACTTGGGGGTGTTGGTTGATGAGAAGCTCAACATGAGCCAGCAATGTGTGCTTGCAGCCCAGAAAGCCAACCACATCCTGGGCTGCATCAAAAGAAGTGTGGCCAGCAGGCTGAGGGAGGTGATTCTGCCCCTCTGCTCTGCTCTGGTGGGACCCCACCTGGAGTACTGCATCCAGCTCTGGGGCCCCCTACATAAGAAGGACATGGACCTATTGGAGCGAGTCCAGAGGAGGGCCATGAAAATGATTAGAGGGCTGGAGCACCTCTCCTATGAAGACAGGCTGGGAGAGTTGGGTTTGTTCAGCCTGGAGAAGAGAAGGTTCAAGGGAGACCTTATAGCAGACTTCCAGTACCTAAGGGGGCCTACAGGAAAGACAGGGAGGAACTCTCTCAGGGATTGTAGTGATAGGATGAGGGGTAATGGTTTTAAACTGAAAGAGAGTAGATTTAGATTAGCTATTAGGAAGAAATTCTTTACTGTAAAAGTGGTGAGATACTGGAACAGGTTGCCCAGAGAAGCTGTGGATGCCCCATCCCTGGAAGTGTTCAAAGCCAGGTTGGATGGGGCTTTGAGTAACCTGGTCTAGTGGAAGGTGTCTGTGCCCATGGCAGGGGGGTTGGAACTAGATGATCTTTAAGCTCCCTTCCAACCCAAACCATTCTGTGATTCTATGATTCAATTTGCCCATCCTTTTGTGTTGTTGGGCAGGTCCACCACCAGACAGGTTTCTTAGAGGAACTTCTCCTGGTTTGTCAAGCTGTATGAGTGGCTTTCACCCTTCTTGGTGGATGAAAACTTTGTGTGAAGACTCGCATAAGTTTAAAGCATAAGATAATCCAGTAAGACAAGGCAAATGTGCAAGAATGTTACTGGTTTCAAGTGAAATGATTAAATGCCTCAAAAAATCTCAAGGAGGATATGCCAGCTTTTGCTAGAGCCAAAACCTTGCAATGACTGCAGGCTGAACAGACTGTTGAAACCTTTGTCTTGACTGAGACAAAGTGAGAAATTAGGACCTGCTCTAACCCGTGTACCCAGACCAGCCAGGTGTCAAGTGAAGGTGACTTGTCTCCACAGACAAGCTACTTTTATCAAGAGGCATTCAGTAAACACCTCTAGAGAATAATATGTAAGCACAGTCCATACTGTGTGAGTTCAGTGGTCTATCTCAAATCGTGGATGGTGAAGGGATAACATAAGAACAGTGCGATCATGTAGTTATGCTCCCTCAAGTTCTATTCCTGCTTCCAGCATATTGTAGCCCAGGGATTTCCTGAGCCAAAGGTGACCTATTTGTATTCAGTAGTCCTCAAGGAACTTTTCTTTCATGACTTTTTCCAGTTGCTTTTTGACTCCATGTAAAATTTACCATCTACAACATCCAGTGCAAGGAGTGCCAATGAGTTCCACAACTTAATCGTGTCTCAGGTGAAGAACCACTTCCTGGTACTCATTTTTGAATCACCACCTGCTAGATTCAGTTCTTAATTTTAGTGCTGGAAGAGACAGTGGAAAAAACATCTCTGTTCACCTTCACGTTATGACTGATGATTTTATAAACGTCAATTATATTCCCCTCAGTGACCTTTTTTATTTTTTGAGTCTAAAGGGTCATTGTCTTCATAGTTGTTCCTCACAAAGAAGCCGTTCTGTCCTTGTTGCCCTTCTCAGAACCTTTCCACTTCTGCTACAGCCTTTGTGAGCCCTGTGGTGGGGTGCTCAAAACCTACACAATGTTGATGATGCACAGAGCTGAGTAGGTGTAGACCTCACTTGCAAGGTGTAGTGGTCAGTTCAGATTGGTTTTTCTCATCACTTAGCTAGATGAAATTTCAGCTGTTATTTTAAGGACAGTCACTCACACTTCTCTTAATCTCTGCAGTTCTTAGCAGCCAACCGTCATCTTCTCTAACTTCAATAATTTTATGTCTCTGACAGATTTCCTGTTTAATTATTCATCCCTCATGAATAAGTCAAACAGCTTAAGCCTGGGCACCAGTGTCTTAGAACTCCACTGAGAAAATTGACCATCTACCCTCACTCTCTGCCCTATCTTTTAGGGTATTTTACCCAGGTAGGAATCTTTTCTCTAAATTTCTTTAAGCACCATTGGTGAGAGCCCTTTTGAAAGCCTTTTGGAAATCCACATGGGCCACGGTTCACGTGCTTGTTGACTCCTTCAAAGAAGGACTGTGAGGCACAGCATCCCTTTATAAAAGCCACGATGACTCTTCCCCAGTAATGAGATGTGACTGGATGCCAATTGATTTTTTCCTTTATTATAGCTTCTACGAATTTGTTCAGCACAGACATCAAGCTCCCTGGTCTGAAATCCCCCAAGAGCCTATTCTCAAATTGTGTCTGCTAGTGAGCCTTTAAAAGCAGTTTTCAGCAAACATTTCGACAACACAGTTAGTCAGGTCTTTCACCCTCCAGTTGTTTTCAGACCTCTGGGGTAGGAGCCGTGCAGTTTCAGACACTGCTTAGTCCATGTTGCTGCTCCATAACCGTTCCTACCACCATTTTGATCAGAGACAGTCCTTTGATGAATTTCCCTGTACCAGAGAGTTTCTGCCATGGAAATCTCCCAGGCTTTCCCGCCATGAACACCAGTGCAAGAAATCCATTTAAATTTTTACCCCCCATCACCTTTTCTTTTTTTCTGAGTTGGTCTTTCCTTAATTACTAACCCTTCACTCTTTGAGACACCAAACAGCAGAGTTCTAAATTGGCAGCAAAGATCACTCAGAGTAGAAAATAGATTGGGGTTTTTTGAGGGGATTTTTTTTTTTTGTGGGTAGATGGAAACACAGAAGCAAGAATCCATTAACGCTGGTGTTATTGAAGCTGATAGTCTCAAATTTGATGTAACAGATACTTTAATCAAGATCTCGGAGACCTGAAGTGAGATGCGTACATACATGGTCTTTGGAAGCTGTGGGAACAAAGTTTTTCTCTGCAGAGCTCTGAGGGTGCTGTTTTGACTGTTCCTCACTGAAGAGGAAAGCTACAGGTAAAGCAAGCTGGTAGCAGGGAGACAGAAGAGCTGAAACTGGTTGCCTTATCCTTGTTTGTTAATGTCTGAGAGCCGCACACCATGTTCTTTGTGCCTCTAAGAGAACCTCAAGTATTCATCGCTCTACGTGAAAGCTGCTGAGAGGTCTCAAGTCATCAGCTGTGTAAGGAGGCAACGGTACCACAGCTGAATCATCCCCCTCCTCACAATGAGATGCTGTCTTGAAGGAACTTGCTGTTTGGTGACTAACCTTAAGTTGCCCAGGAGGTGGAGGAAGCATCTTTTTACCTCTCAGTGAAGATCAATATGAGCCATCTGCCCAGACCAGAGCCTTTTCCCCAGCAGGGACAGAAAAGAGCAATTGAAACTACAGATGCTACCTTGGCAGATACTTCTTTCTGTTTTCAGGTGGAAAAAGAATTTCCTGCTAGTATTCTTGCCCTGGGAGGGGGGACAGGACAAATGACATAGGCGTCACACACACAGACACACACACACAATGAGCAACTGCTGCAGGGGAGGAGCAGCTGCAGAAACTAAAAAGAAGGGAGAACACTGGTGAGGGAGGAAGAGGTGCTGGTATAGGTGTGAGATGGGGGCAACGTTGACTGCTGTTGCTGTGTGAGGAGAGGAGAGGAGAATGTAATGCTGGAAAATGGGCAGACAACCTAAAAAAAACAGTTGAAAAGAATGCACCGTCCTCCCCTCCTACACTCCCCCTCCTGTGACCACCCCACTTGGATGACAGCCATGTGCCTCACCCAGGTGCTCAGGAGCTGCCCAGGGCCCTGGCTGGTGTGGGGTGCTGGACTGAGATGAGCTGGAGGTTGGGCCCAGGATGGGCACCTCTGGCCAGCAAAACAGCTGCTAGGCAAAGAGTCCCCGCAAGACATGCAAGACCCATGAGGATTTTGAGGTTTTTCTTTTGGGGAGTGGGAAACCTTAGCTGTACTTGCATACAGGGGCTGGAACAGGCAGGCGTGCCCTGAGATGAGATGTATGGCTGGCATCTTGCTGCCTGGTCCTGGGCATCTTCTCTCCTGACACTATCTCACCACTGCCTTCCTAGTGCTGCAAAAATGATGAAGGAGCACAGCGTGGTGGGACACAGGGTTAGCCACTGGGCTGAGAAATGAGGTGGAAAAAGACAGCTAGAAAAATCTTGCCAAGCATGCTGCAGGGCAGTGTTTCCAAGAGTGACTTGTCATTTAACTCCTGGAGCACTTTGGAGCTGCCCTGGGGATGCAGACAGAGAACAAAGCATTGGGGTGCAGAGCAGTGCTGCTGAAAACGCAAACTGCACAAGCTCACTTATCAAATTTGAAATCAAGAGGAAGCAACAAAGAGCACACCAAACCTCAAAAAAACCACCCAACTTTGCTTTAGAAATTGAAGGTATATTTTTTTCACAAATGTGGATGCTTTTTACCTGCTGTAGGTGATATCTGAGCCCTACTTTTCACCATTTTCCTAACCAAGAAATTAGATTATTTTGATGAAGACATTCAAAACTTAGGATGATTTGTTTTTAATGAGATACATGAAATCAAAGCTGAGATCTCTGTATTTAACTCATGAGTTCTGATCACACTGCTACTGCCTGCTCCCTAGAGGTGTCGCCCCCCTTCATCTCCTGAGGGCACCATAGAAGAGGACTTCCATTGTGGGCACCTTGGCAAGTAAGCTCTGCAGGCTGCGCGTGGTTTTAGTATCACAGGATCCCAAAGATCCATTTGAATAAATACTGAGATTTGCCTTGCACGTTTAGGTTCACTAGGAAACTGAAGAGGTGTAGAGGGTTCCCCAGTGCCCTGTGGTCGTATCCGGCAGCAAATGCGCAGCAGCTGGTGGGGACCAGTGCCCAGTGTGCCCAGACCATCCAGCTCTCCAGATGTTTCCATCTCACTTACCTCTCTGCTGGTGAAGAGCCAAGGGTGCACACAGGCTTGCTGGCTAGTGATCACTGTCGCTGCAGAGGTCTCGATCCAGGCACCAAAACTGCAAGCAGCTTGAATCAAAACAGAGCCAACTGGGCTCATCCAAATCACAGCTGTCTCCTATTGCGCCATGGCTGGTTCTATGTCTGTCATGCTGCAGTTCATCCCCACTCCTTTCTCACTTCCTGATGCACTTCTGGCTGGCCACAAACCATGAACTTTGCTATTCAAAGCTGATAAGCTAAAGCACATCCTATGAAAGCAAACATAATTGTGAAAGAAGCAACACCCAGGTGTCCTTGCAACTGAGGAGACCTGCCCTGGGTCATAGTGCCAAATACTTGCTTGTCTTTGCTCCCATGCTAACTCAGCCACCCCCAGGACTGACAGGGAAAATTAAAATATCCCCCTCCCCAAAATATTGCTAAACAAGAGGTTGAAGTCAAAAACAGGAAGTGAGAGCAAAGTTGATTTAATCACTAGCCAATGCACAGGCTCAGAGTCCTGTCAGTCCCATGGGCTTGGGTGCTTTGGGGCCCAGCTATGCACTGCTGGCGTGTGTCAGGGACCCAAAAAGAACTGAGCTGTGAAGATGTGCCAGTGTCTGCGGCAGGTAAAGGCATGTTTACCACAGATGTCAGTCCCTGTTGTTCAAGGCTACAGGAGGCACGGCGCTAAGAAAGTGCAAGGGCTGATTTCGCAGGACATCTGTGACCTAGCACCGCCAAGTGTAGCTGGGATCTGCCCTTCTGCAGAGCCCATCTGCCACTCTGTGGCTTCAAGTCCTATTTCTGCTTTGCCAGTGCCAGCACACCTGGAAGAAGACATGGGTCCTGGGGACACTCCTAATCCTACCGTCATCCTTCCCCAGGAGCAGCTGCCCTGAGAAGAAGGTGCCATGCTTGTGGGATCCCTCTTTCTCTGCAGCCCCTGCCCAGCTCCTCTGCCTGCGGGCTGTTGCTGCTGATGTTTGACTTTCTCACTCTCTGCTTCCCTTGTTCTGCCGTCACTGCCTCCTCATTCAGGGAGTGACACGCCAAGGGATGTATGTTCCTGCTGCTCATAAATCCTTGGAGGGTACAATAGCACCCGAACCACTGATCTCACCCTGCTCCTTTTTAGTGCCTCTCTTTTTTAACCAGACCCCCTTTCTCACTTCCTTGTTGCTGGGATCTTTGTTCGCATAGTTTTTTGTGTCTCTTCAATTCCTGCCAGGGCTCTGGTACCGATAAAGGCTTGCAGATATGCTGGGGAGGGGTGGGGGTGGTTCCTTCTCCCTTTGCAAAAGGAGTCTCTGACACCCTCGTGGGGAACTTTCCCCTGCCTTGCAGCCCTTGCCCCCTGAACACGTGTGCACGTGCCTGGCTGAGCCTGGCAGTTCTGGCTTTACTGTGTGGGTCAGAAGAGGAGGACACAGTGGCACTTAGCCTGGCCCGCGAGCCCGCCCTGCCCCACATCACCCCTCAGCCAGCCAGGTTCACTCACCTCACCGGGCCTTGGTGCATCAGCCTGCGAACACCGTCTCCCCTCACCCAAGTGGGCTCACACCTTTGCCCGTTTGCTGTCTCTTGGAAGCTCAGCTCATGGGGAAGAGCAGCACAACCCCTGGCATTTCCTCACCGCAGTCTGAGTCCGCAGCAGGTAAGACCAGATCACTGGGGTGTGTGTTGGAGGCTACACCCTGATGCTGCAGATCCCAACACGCCTGCCACCCCGGAGTGCTGACTCCAGAAAGCAGGAGCAAGGACCCGACAGAACGAGGGGTACAGGGAGCTGGGAAGGCAAGGAGAGAAGCTGCTCAGGTAAAAGGATGACTGATAAGCCACAGTACTCCTCAGACCTCTTTGTCCAGGGAAATGTGGAAGACCACAGCAAAGGGGTGGACCCACACGTGGGGCCATGGTGGAAGAACCAAAGCAGGGCCAGAGCAGTGGTGTTTCACTTCCTGAACAATTCAGACAGGAAAAGCAGAAACCTCCAGGCCGCATGAGGAGTTTCACCTTCCAGGGCAGTGGGATGGTTCCAGGCCTGCAGGGGGAACAGCAGGCTTTTCTCCCAGGATGTTTCAGCTCCCCGGTCACACAACTCACATTTTCCTGGACTCCCAGGTCTCTTAGAAAAGGGTTACCCACTGAGAAGAGGGGCACCCACCCCGTTATGCCTGCTTAAGGAGAAGGGCAAAGACTGTCCCTCTTGCCACGGTGAAGAAAATGAGGGGGGTGAAGGGAGACGTGCCAGGGAAAGAGTTAAGAGAGTCAGGGAGCAGCCGGGCTGTGTCTGTTTGCTGTAGCTATGTGGGCTGCAGGGTAGAAAAGAAGAATCTCCAGCCTGGAGGAGGCAGATGAGGGAGGGTCCTCAAGGACAGTGGCTGGGGATGAGTGAGACAGCAGGTCTTCCCCTCTCTGCTCCCATGAGCTGTCACTGCAGGGAAACTCTCCAACTCCCCAAAGGGCTTGGTGAGAAAGTGATGACAAGCTGGTGGGTCTAGCAACAGCTGGTGGTGCTGCCAGGTTTTTCTTGCGTGGAAGGCTCTGTCTGCTGCTGACTGGGTCTTGGGCTGCTTACTGCTGATGAAGCGACTTGACTGTGGAGGAAGACAAACAGATCATCTCCTGACAGGACGGCAGAGATGCTGTCCCCGGCTGCGTGAGCTTCTTCCAACGGGTGCCCGCCCCAGAGCCCGAGTTTGGAGCTCTTCCATGATGCTGTCCAAGCTGTAGGTAGGGAACAGCACCGGCGTGGATGCCCTTGCAGGGCCAACCCAGCAGGTTTCTGCAGGCCACTGGGTCTTCAATGCTGGCAGGCATACCAGGGCAGCCCATGGTCATTGCCCAGGGCAGGGGCCACCCGTGCTTTGCAGTGCTGGGCCAGAGCCGCTGTGAAAGTGACTGTCGGGCAGAAGCAGTGGGAGGTCGCAAGAGGGGATTCAGGTGGCTGTCACACCGTGGCTGAAGGTGGAGTTTTGCTGGGGACAGGATGGAGATGATGTGGCTGTATGTGGTGCTGATCCCTGTGCAGCGCATCCTTGCCTTGACCTGGCTGTAAGTATGCTTTGCATTTGTACTATCTGGGTTGGAAAGTCACCTGGGGAGGTGCTATCTACCAAGAAAACAGGCAGGTCTGTGAGAAAAGGGTGGAAGAAGGAACCTGGGCAATCCAAGGGCAGTACGTTAGGAGGGGCATTTTTGGGAGCATGAAAGAAGCGGGACGATGAAGCCGAGAGGCATGGACCAGGACGGGGAGCAGAAATGTCCAATTTGGCACAGACAAGAGGCAGCACATCCCCTTCCCTGCCCCATTTCTGCTCTAAAATAAGGCTATAGAGGGCTAGTCCCACATAGACGTGGCCCTGACTCTAGCCCATGTGAGACTGAATTTCTCCCCTGCCCCACAGGTACCTGGCCAAGCAGCCTTCTCTGTGGGCAGTCCTCCAGGACCCCAGGGGCTGTGAGGGTCTGACTGGGCTGGTAGAAGAGCAGGTTCGCATTTGCCGGCGACAGGTGGAAGCCATGGATGCGGTGAAGCGAGGTGCGGAGCTGGCTGTCGAGGAATGCCAGCACCAGTTTCACTCTCGCCGGTGGAACTGCTCCACCCTGCAGGGGCTGCAGGTCTTCGGCAAGGTTGCCATCCAAGGTCAGCAAGGGGGAGGTGGCACAGGCAGAGCTGCCATGCAGTCCCTTCAGTATGCCCATGAGGTCCCCCTGACAGATCAGCCTTTCCTGGGCTAGTGTGCAAGTGTCACACTGGGATGAGCCCTGGAGTGGCCAGTGCCTTCCTCCACGTGCTAACAAAGCTGTCAACACAGAGCAAACTGAACCAAATGTATGTCCTGTTACAAATATTACTATTCTGGCTAAATTTCTTCCTCATTTGGCCAGGCTTGGCTTTTTGGTCCCATCTGGACCATTATGGGTACCAGCTCTGCAGACTGATAGATCTTCTCCCCAACCCTGCCACCAGCCCAGCCCTTTGGAGTAGCAGCTCAAATCAAGCCTTTTCCTCTGAAGTTGCAGTCTCTTTTCATTGCAGGCCAGGGAAAAAAGATCTGCCTATGCCCCCAAAACAACATGGAAGAGATTTTGCATGTGTTTGCATGGAAGAAGCCATACAGGGTTCTATGAGCAGGGTCTCTCTGGCTCCTAGAGAAAAGGCACCAGGGTCCTCCCTGACAAACCTCTCTGCATGAGAGGCTCAGCCCCTGACGTTCCCCCACTACAGCTCCTCTTTCATTTCCCTTGGGGGCTGCTGACTTCTCTCCCGCAATGGGACACCCAGCCCAGGAACTGAGGGTGCCAAAGGGGAGGGTCCTGAGCCAGACGCACCCCACAGAGCCATCACCTTTGCTGGTTCCAGGCCATGGGAACTGCAGCATCCTAACAGTTTTCTACTGGCCAGTCTCCTCCTGAATACATCCTTCCTGCATGCAGCCACAGCCTCTTTTCCCCCTGCCATGTCCCATCAGTGCCTTCCCCCTCTGCAGACTGGTGCCATTTCTCACCCTGCTGCAGGCACGCGGGAGTCTGCTTTCATCCATGCTATATCTGCTGCCGGCGTTGCCTTTGCTGTGACTCGTGCCTGCAGCCGTGGGGAGCTGGAGAAGTGTGGCTGTGACCGCAAGATACGAGGAGTCAGCCCTGAAGGTGAAGGAGGCCGGTGGCAGGGAGGGGGTGGCAGAGGAGAAGATCCATGGGGGAGACCCTCACCAGAGGAGGAGACATTTCCCTTCTCCACAGCCCTCAGCCCTCTGGGAGCTCCTCCCAGGGCTTCTCCTTCTTCATGTACTTTCCTCTGCAGGTTTCCAATGGTCGGGCTGCTCTGATAACTTGTCTTATGGAATTGCCTTTTCTCAAGCCTTCGTAGATAACCCTGAGAGGAGCCGTGGCATCTCCTCCAGCCGAGTGCTCATGAACCTGCACAACAACGAGGCTGGGAGGAAGGTAAGGGCGGGAACAAGGGCTGGAAAGCAAGCCTGGCTTCAGGGGCTTCTCCCTGGCTAGGCAGAGCTCGGTCCAGCCCCCTTACCCAGAGGAACAATTCAGGGCAGCTATGAGCTCCCAGAGCGGGTCTGTGTCCTGCTGCCTTTCCTCAGCCCAGCACTGTGTTGGTCACACCAAGCTGGCTCCTTAGCTGCCCAGAGAGGGGTCCCAGCCTCCCCTACCCACCTCTGGGCAGAGTCCTTTTCCTCGCAGAGCCCAGCTGTGATTTACCTTCCTTGTCCTTTTCTGCAAAGGATATTAGTTTCTCCATTCTGCTCTGAAGGGCTTTCCTGGGTCTCCAGCCTCTCCTGAGCAAAGACACCATCTTCTACAGGGGCCACTGTCGATCTGCTCCCTTGAACATCCTCTGGCTCTGGGCAGATCTGTTCCCCTCCCCATAGCCTCGTGGGTCAGAGCAGGTCCCTATCTCTTCCCCTGCCTCAGGGATTTCTCTTACACACCCAAACCAGCCTGTTTCCCACAGAGTGGATCCCCTTCTTTTTCATATTGGCCTGGCTTAAAAAGACCTTTTTGCTCCCTTCCCTTCCCTTCCCTTCCCTTCCCTTCCCTTCCCTTCCCTTCCC